>JABFQK010000121.1:0-13619 GCA_022816885.1 Trissoscelio sp. ZL-2020
CACGTCCCTTGCGCAACCCTTGCGCTACAAAAACATCATAACACACAGTAGCATTGAGAAGTACATTGCTGTGTTTTGGATTTACGCGATTGGCGTTGGATTTTCCCCACTCATTTATACGCATCTGAAAGGAGATACTTTGAATCAAAGGTAAACTTTTCTTCTTTACACCTATAAACAATCTAGGTATATCAAGTGCTACCAAAATGGACCAATTCATTTTGGTACCTTTCAAATTAATAATAAAAACTTCTAAAAAAAGAAATTATTTGTAATAACAAATTCAGTTTACTACGTTATTTATTAATACTGAATTCTTAAATTGTATTTATCATTGATAATTGTTCATTAATCATTTATCTTTGAATCTTTGACCATTACTCATCGCGCAATTTAATTTATACATTGAATAAAATATTTATGAAAATGTGATAAAACTTGCAAATCATAACTTCATCGTTTCAGTACAAATATGAAACAAAATTATTGATTTTGTGGCCATTTTCGTAAACAAGATAATCAAGTTTAATTTACAAATGGTCCTTCCTTTTTTTCTTTCTCGCCGGATGTTTTGTAACGTTTTCGTCCGAAGGTTATGTCAATTGATTAAGTGAAAAATGATATTTGGTATGAAATGTCAAACATGGCGATGCTAATTTTCACGAAAGTGGAATTGAACGTTCACGTGTCAAGGTAAAAATATGCATAACCAACGTGACGAAAAAAATCTGCACTTTCATCGACTGATCAATAAATGCAGATGAAGAAGACTGAATGTTTTCTTAGTCATTTGAACAAGTCTTTGCCTTGGAAATGTGTCCGGTGACTCAATTTTTATTTAAAATAATATTTGCTCTGCCACGTGTTCCATTTGGCCATGTAGTCCTCGTTATGAAACAAAAATTGCACACTAACTTTGAATAATTGTTTCAATTGTTACTCTATTTTCAGTATTTTTCTTTCATTAGTAGCAAAAGCATTTGATCTGACATAATGGTTCTTGATATCAGAACTTGGTATGAAAAAGTCATAGGTTAACTGGGGTGATAATCAATTAACACTTTGTCGAGATTATGAAACATTTTTTTATAATCAGTGAGAAGTGATCAATAAATAATTTTCAATTAAATGAAAAAATTATAAGTAAAATTTCTCTCTTTCTCTCTTGTAAATACATGAATCTTTCAATCTTTTTAGCGTGCTATTTTGTACATAATTATATTATAAAAATTAGTGTTCTTATGTATTCGTATAAAAAATACTAAACCAAACTTTAGTTTCTTTTTTTAAATATACAGTGTTTATAAATAAAAAATGTTTTTATACAAGTGTTTAGTATGTAAACATTTTACGTGTTTCTAGTTTTCAATCTAAAGGGAAACTATGGAAATATGAAATGTGTTTTCAATCATGACATTTGACCTAGTTGTAAACATTATTTTTTTGAAGCACGAAGATCAACAAAAACACATATAATTTTCAAACTCTTATTATTAAAACAACGCTTGTATATTTAATTATATAACCTAAATATTAAAACTGACATTTTTACTAAAAAAATGCAGGGATTTTATTTCATATAAATTAACATAATTCAGTGATAAATTATATAACAAATATATAATTCCATATTATTATTTAATTTAAATTAATGATTAATAAACTTTATCAGTTTTTTTCTTATAATATAATAGAGTAACACTAAAAACACATTTTTTTAGTTTGCATAAAATTTGTGTCAACTTTACTACTTCGAATGTCCGCTTTGATCAAATTTTGATAAAATTTTGATTAAACTTAACACAGTTGTTACGGAGAATGAGTACAATAGCTGACATCCTCCCCCTCTCTCTCCCCCCAATAGTTGACCTCCTGATCAAATCTTTTCATATAAAAAAAAAAATATATATAAATAATATATAAATATAACAAATAGCTTATAGCATTGTCCCAACTATTTTTTATCGTTTAAAAATCAGTTGATATAAATAGAGTACATGTGGAAATAATTAGCTATATTTATTAATGATGAGTTATTTATTATCAAATTTTCGGTTGAAAGTGTAAATTGAACAAAAATTATCTCATAATGTCAAAATTTTGCTTAAATATTAATATAAAAAGTTGCCTAATAGTTGTAACAGTAAACAGGGGTACATACAATGATTAGTCCGTCACATAACATATTTCCCATTTTTTCTTTGTTTTCACTATTTATTATTCATTATAAATATTTATTACAATTTTCACAAATAATTAAAAACTCATATTTACGTCAAATTTGAAAATTTTATGTTAATTAAATTAAAATTAATTAATTAAAAACAACTTTTGGTGCGAATCATTGTTTTTTTTTTTTTAAATTAGCGTTTATTTGTTTAATTATAAATTCTATACTTTTTTTAATACTAATTATAAAATATGATGATTAAACATTTAAATATTTTTTTTATTTATTTTGTATTTTACTTAAATCATTTGACATTTCTTGTGCCTTTCGCAACATGTTAAACAAAAATTTTCTTAATATTTCGTTATCAAATTGACTTGAAAAAAGCTGACCATCGCCAAAAGAGCAAAAACTTATAAAGTTCAATTTTCGTTTTTCCAAGTGATTTAATATTATTAATGAAAATAAAATGGAAGAAAAGAAAAAAAGAAAGGTAAATAAGTACAAATAACATAGCAAAGAGCGGGGTTCAATGGCTTGAAGAGAAACGACTGTTAGGTGGATAAAATCCTACTCGCTAGCCAAATGGATTGCTAGCCGAAGTTCGAATGTATTTTCCCTTTTATAGATTACAATCATAAAATGAGAAGAACTGCATAACTGTGACTGATCGGAGTTTTGAAATCAAAGTATTTGAAATTTAAATAAATTTGAAGGTATAAAAATAATTTGTTGATAGAAATTAAAAAGGAATTCTAAAAACAAATATTTTTGGTTTAGTTTATGTTAACGTCTGTTTTTTTTTCTATTATTATTATTATTAGCGTTAAAATAAAAGCCAAACTAACGCAAGCTATAAAAAGCAAAATAATTGTATTAAAAAATACATACACAGCATTTGATAAGTAACTAGATGAAAATATAAAGATAAAAATATTAAAATTACTGCTAAATTTGAAATTGATAGATTATATTATTTTTATATAATATATATTACGTTTACATGCGATTCTGACTTTAAACGAGAATAACTTTCCCAATTATCTAAATCTCGTACTGAATTTGATTGAATCTTAAAATTTGAAGCCTCTGTCGCAATTTCTCAAAGTTTATAGTCAAAATCGTATATCCGGAATTTGATAAATTGAATATTGCAAACAAAGTAAACATTTTGTGATTAAGTAGAATAAGAGCCATTTAATCAATAAAAGATTAACTTAAACGTTATTGGCATTTTTTTGATATGTATTCGATTAAAAAGCGTCTTTTTTTATCCAATATATTAATATTTGTATAAAATTTATAAATCAAAGACAATGAGTATATTTTCCATTATTTTTACAAAGGATTAAGTTAAAAATTAAAGCAATTTTTAGTGATTTTGGCGGTATTCGGGGTATTTCTGCTCAATTTGACAAAGAATATCCCACGAAATAATTATTAAAGACCTTTAAACCAACCAGTTATAAATACTTTACAACATTTGTTTTACACTTTGGCTTAGATAAATATAAATTCCAATTTCACGTTCATTTAAGCTCGGCAGCTTGACTAATGATGTACTTGGACCATTTTTCTGCGATGTCACGAGTGGTCAAAATTATAACTTTCTATACGATAAATCTGATTATAAAATTAAAAAAAAAGTGATATTAAAAATGAAGTTTAAATTATGCAAACAGACCCTTGGAAAACACTCTGACAATATGAAAATTCAAAGTATAACTCGTGATATAATAAAAAAATCGTGACTTGAAATTTCATTAATCGAAACGATTATAATCGAAGGCGTTTCTTAAGCACGGAAAAGAGCACTCTTAGGGAGAAATGTACTTTCATTATGACTGAAACAAGGAGGACGTTCCCTTTCAATCCCGTTGATAATTGAAATTTCTTGCGATCGATTGCTTCGTGTCAGAGAGCGCATTCCTACGATTTTGCGATAATGGAAACGCGCGATCAATAGTAACCATTTTCTTAAATCTGCCGTCGCTTTACCGGCGCCTTATCGATCTAATTATAAAATGTATATCGACGTCCACGTTAATTTATCGGGACTTCACGTTTAATTGCGTTACAGCGAAGAGCGCGTCGTTTGACTGAAATGTTCGCGGAACTGAAATACCAATCGGGAAATTGGTAGGATTGGATACGATTAAACAGTTTAAAATAGTTAAGCTGAGTTTTTGAAAATGATATCCATTCATGCGAATTATTTGGAAGTAGTTTTTATATTTCAAGAGTCATTTTAACTTACACGTGACTCAATTTAAATCATTATTTTCAGACCAGTGGTTGCAAGTAACTAACTTCATATCTTAACATGTTGTGAATTGAAAGTAAGTTACTGACTTGACTATTATTAACTTAATTAAAATTAATATTTTAAATTAAAACACCATATGTGTTTTGAAAACGTGTTTACCAATAGTAGAACATTTTATTGGCCTGTAACATTTCAAACGGTTTACTTTAAAACACTTGTAAAATTAATTTCATAAAACATGTAAAATTTAAAACATATGTTACATCTGAACACTTATTTCATGTTTTATGTTTTATTTTAAAACACAAGTAAAACACCTACAAAAAGGCCTACTTTTCCAGTGTGAATTACACTACATGTAGTGTAATTTTACCGAACTGTCTTTTGAGTGTAAGGCTCAAATGAATAGGTCGAGATGGGTATGTACGGTATGTATATTTCCATGGCTGGGCCGGCCGAACCAAATTTAGGTCGGCACAACTGTTATAATTCCGAACGACATCGAGCCGAATTAACGATCGGGCCGGCCCAGCCATTGAAACCCGAACATACCCAAAATTACTGGGCGAGAACGTATACTTAGAGTACAGATGTGAAAAAAATAGTACTTTTAAAAATAGAGACTTTTACGTTTTTTATGTATCGAGGGGGGAGGGGGATATGTTGCGTCGTTGAAGGGATGAATTAGTTCAACTCTCGCCCGCTCCCCGAGGTGCATTAAATTATTTTCGATTTAGCAATATTTACTTTCTCCTTTTATTTAACAATCTTTTTTCTGTGTTTGTAATTAGATAAAGGACATTTGGCCCCTATGTCTGACTTTTGCTATCCATCACAGAAAGTGGCAGCATGTGATATTCGGAACATTGCTCCACAATGGAACAGTATTAATTCAGGGAATTGGCACCAATTAGAAAGAGCCGTGGCAAAATTAGTATACAACAAAGATACGCCATTAGAAGTATGGACCGGTTCTTTTGGTGTATTACAATATGATACGAGAGATTTAACTTCGACAACTGAAAAATCAGATGGTTCTTCCGAAAATAGCATAAACGTAGAACAAGAACAGTACAAGCCAAGTACGGAAACCCCTGCGGTAATATTACCGGAATTGTATTTAGATGGCAAAAAAATACCTGCACCTGCATTTTTTTTCAAAATTATTTACGATAAAACTATAAAAAGTGCAATAGTTGTCATAATTAGTAATCAGATTGATAAAAAGATTGGGAAACAAATTGAATATTCTGCTTGTACAAATGTTATTGATCAAATTAAATGGATAGTTTCAGTAGCGTCATGGTATGTAAATGAAGTGGAGAGAGGCTACACAGTTGCTTGTGCATATGCAGATTTCATAAAAGATTTTGAGAAAGAAGAAATCATGCCAACCATAACAGTAGACAAATTATTGACCGAAGCAGATTTCGAATATCCAGAATCAGGAAAAGAATTAAAAAGACAGAAGAATGCAATAACCAAAGAATTAAAAAATGAGAGGGATAAAAAAAAGGCATTACAAAATAATAAATTAAAGATAGAGGAATTAATTGATGAAGTGCAATTAAAGATAGATGAATTAAATAATAAGCTGCAATTAATTATACAAAAGCAAAAAAGCAGACAGCGTGCTTAAAATGATACACGCAATGTTTTCAATCTCGCTCGAAATATTTATAACGTACTCAAAAAGAGATCATGTGCCAGTCTAGTGCATAAACCTTACAATTATGTCAATTAAATATATTTAATAGACATTATTGTTTAACCAGACTATCGATAATATAAATTTGAATTATAAAAAATTGAATTTGAAATTCAATCTTATAGTTTAGCTAAAACTTTTTATGAATTGAAAAGTTTTAACAGAAGGTAAATATCTGGTCAGTTAAAAATTGACCCTAGTAACTGATCGCCCATTTAAATATACATTGTTTATTTTTCTTATATGAGTAAAGATTCTTGAAGTGGACCCTCTACAAGCAAAAGGTGTTTGGATTTTCTTGAAATTGCGTATTATTGAAGCTTGTATGAATATAAACAAGGCCTGAAAATTTTGTATATAAATTTTATATAATCAATAAGTTATTAACAATTTCATTTTTTTGCATCAACTTAAAAAATTAATTTTTTTGTTCACTAAACATAATATGAAATAATGAAATAAAACTGAACTGTAAGTAAAAATGTACGCTCTTTTCAATGCTGATAAAATGTTTTATATAACTTTACATTTATTGTTAAATACATCAATTTTTAATAAACAAATGGAAATATTTACAACTTTTCTGTCAGCTACATCGTCTTTTTATATTGCAAATGAAAGCCTATTCAATTTCGATGTAATTTATAAAAAAAATTGGCCGATTCTCAATTAGGGCGTCTTAAACAGCCATTTTTGTGACGCGCTGCAAACTAATCGTAGCGCGCTAGGTTGACGTCGAGCGTGTTACAACTTGATTCTTGGCGTTTTTCATTGCATGAAAACATCAGGAATTAAAATTAAATTAAAATTAGTACCAGGTCACCTAAACTTAAAGTGTTATACTTAAATCTAAATATCCTACAGCAAATTGCTGTGCAAATCCATTAAATAAAGATAGAAATAAACGTAGGTTTAAAAACTTAACGAAAATAACTGAAAATTCAAATGCAAAGTTTAAATCATCAATTAACACAAATAATGAGGTAAATAATAAAGTTATTTATTTCTAATAATATATTAAATTATAACCTATAAATTGAAGTTTATTTCAATGATTTTAATCTTTTTATATTATTTTGTAGTAATGCAAGTTTTTTGAATTCATATCAATATATAAAATAATAGACATTATCATTTTATTTCTTAAATATTAACAAAATAATAATCAATATAAATTCCGATTATGTATTCTAGATAAAATCCTGTATAAGATCGAATCCTAATTAAAATCGTTGAAATAAACTTCATTTTATAGGTTATAATTTAATATATTAATAGTAATAAATAGCTTTATTATTTACCTCATTATTTGTATTAGTTGATGCAACACACTAATCGCAATGTAGATACCAACGATATTTGTAAACCTTGCATTTGAATTGTCAGTTATTTTCGTTAATTTTTTAAACCTATTTCTATCTTTATTTAATGGATTTACACAGCAATTTGCTGTAGGATATTTAGATTTAAGTATAACACTTTAAGTTTAGGTGACCTGGTACTAATTTTAATTTAATTTTAATTCCTGATGTTTTCATGCAATGAAAAACGCCGAGAATCAAGTTGTAACACGCTCAACGTCAACCTAGCGCGCTACGATGAGAATCGGCCAATTTTTTTTATAAATTACATCGAAATTGAATAAGCTTTCATTTGCAATATAAAAAGATGATGTAGCTGACAGAAAAGTTGTAAATATTTCCATTTGTTTATTAAAAATTATATATAAAACATTTTATCAGCATTGAAAAGAGCGTACATTTTTACTTACAATTCAGTTTTTTTTCATTATTTCATATTATGTTTAGTGAACAAACAAATTCATGCTTTAAGTTGAAGCAAAAAAATGAAATTGTTAATAACTTATTGATTATATAAATTTTATAAACAAAATTTTCAGGCCTTGTTTATATTCATACAAACTTCATTAATACGCAATTTCAAGAAAATTCAAACATCTTTTGCATATAGAGGTCCACTCCAGGAATCTTTACTCATATAAATGAGCTTCATCAGCTACTGTTAAGTGTTCAGTCATTGGTTAAATGTTCCAAACACAATTCAATAAAGAGTGCACTTAGTATGATTAAACCATATAATTCCGATCTATTTTATTTATTTTTCTCGCTAAGAACTAAAAATAAAATAAAATAGTATACAAAAAACTATGATATTCTGAAAGTCATTTAATTTAAAATAATTTTTATTAAAATAAGTGTACATTAGACTGTACCAAAAAAATCGAAAGTCCGAATTATGAGCTGCTCTTTTAGTATATGTTTCCTGGCAAAATTTCAAGCGAAAAACCGGAATATGACACTTTTTGAACATTATATACAGGATGCGGCAGTATAAAATATGCTCTCTTTTATAGATTCTGTACTTTTTACATTTTATATGATACGGAATCTCTGTGTAACAATAATTATTGAACTTCAGCATTAATTTCTTTTCAAAATACTACAATTGATAGATATAAATGGTTAATGTGAATATATATTGTTTATTTTTAATGTACAGTGCATTTTTCTATGGTTCTCAGTAGAGCATTTTTTCTTTATTGACAACAATGCTTAATTGCATATTCATGAAACATATAATATAGTGATATTTTTGTTCTAAAAGTTGAAAAATACATTAAACAACAAGAATTATGTTACCAAACATGTTTTACACATCATTTATGACTTTTTTGTAAGGTGCTCTGAGAGTGCGTTTTCGTTTTTTTTTTTTTGATATTCCTGAAAATTTAATGAATCAAACTTAAAATTATTGTGATTTTCAATTATTGTATATACCGTCAATCGGGGTGACTTAGGACAGCGGGGCGAGTTTGGACACTAGGATATATCTGTACATACATTATGATAAGTGTATTAAATGATGAATTTTGAAAATCCTTTAACAGTGCTTGCATACATTTACAATATAATCTGTATATAACATGAAATATACAAAGAAAATTACTGTCCAATCTCACCCTCATTGTCCAAAGTTACCTCGATTGACGGTAATAAGAATAATTATATGTTATTCTTTAATTATTTTGCTTATAATATTTTGCTGACATATTCCCACAAACTGTAATAAAAGATGTAATACTAATATGATGTACACTACAAAAACGAGTGACTTCCAAGTGTTTTGCTACAAAACACTTTCGTAAAATAAACACAATTAATGTCTAGTGGTAAGACATTTTTTGTGTTTTGTTTACAAAAATGTTTTGTAGGTAGACACTTGTTTTTTCAGTGTATTAGAGCAATGAATTTTTATATCTGAAAACTATGTAAAAATCAACTAAAAATACATCGACTATTCTAAAACATCTACATATGAATCCGTATTACTGAAATCTTTTTAAACCGTCCTGTTACTATGTATTTTAAAATATATTTAATGCATTTTATATATCGGCTTTAAATTCAGTGAAATTTGTAAGAAAATCGAAAAAAACCAAGACGCTCTCTCAGAGCACCTTATAAAAAACTCTTAAATTATGTTTAAAATATTTTTGGTAACATATGATTACTCATAAATCTTGTTGTTTAATGTATTTTTCAACTTTTACAACAAAAATGTCACTATATTATATGTTTCATGAATATGAAATTAAGCATTGTTGTCAATAAAGAACAAATGCTGTGCAGAGAACCGTAGAAAAATGCACTATTCATTCAAAATAAACAATATATCTTCACATTAACCATTTATATCTGTCAATTGTAGTAGTTTGAAAAGAAATTAATGCTGAAGTTCAATATTTATTGTTACACAGAGATTCCGTATCATATAAAATGTAAAAAGTACAGAATCTATAAAAGAGAGCATATTTTATACTGCCGCATCCTCTATATAATGTTCAAAAAGTGTCATATTCCGGTTTTCCGCTTGAAATTTTGCTAGGAAACATATACTAAAAGAGCAGCTCATAACTCGGACTTTCGATTTTTTTGACACAGTCTAGTGTATATAATACTGGAAATTCACGCATACGCGTTCTATAAGCGTTGTATTTGAACGATCACGTATGCATCCAAGCGATGGGAGCCCCACTAAAATACCGTTATCGATGCGACTGTCAGAATTCGTAGGCGCTTCGGGCTGCCATTAACAATAGAAAATGGAGACAATTTTGGATGAAGAGCAGGACGGGAAAGATTTTTTGCTAACTAAGCGGATGGACGCTAAAGCTGTGGACGCGAACCTAGAAATCTATTGTATAGCCATATTACAAGTTTTGCGATTTTACGCAATTAGATTGATAGATGGCGTATATTGATCTACATGTTTTTGTTCATAGATATAAAATACTGATTTTATTGCCTTTATTTGCAATATTTATAACTAAATATAATAAATAGTAAAATATAGGTTGGCTATATTAGGTACATCTATCTTTTAAATATGTACCTAATAAATTAAACTATACACTCTTAGAAACGTCCTTTAAAATTTAGAGGAATCCTCTATAAATAAGCGGATTTTCTGCTTAATATACCGCGAAGAGGAATTCCTTTAAAATAAAGCAGCATTTCCTCTAACTGTAGTAGAAATTAGAGTTAAGATTATTTCTGCATAAACAAAGCAGATGTCGTTATGTTTGACCATATAATCTCAAATCCAATAGTAATCCGAGTGTATATTACTTCCGAGTACTTTTAGAAGTTGCTTTCTAAGAGTGTATATGATATTTGACGTGGCATCGCAAATTATTCGATTGTAATTTATTATAACTATTTTTGCGAAGTAACCCTGATAACCAGAATTACATAAAATTTATGTAAATATGATGTATATGTATGTCACGTAAACGATTTATATAATATTTATTCATCAGTGCCTCTGCAATATGCAGGAATATTTACATAAATCGTATAATTTAATTTTAAGCGATTGTAATTAACTTTTTATATTCAGAAACATAATTTTATACTTGAATTATCTCCTATAAGTTATTTAAATCACGATAAACGATTCTATTATAGTGCGAAAAGCAAAAATATGCTGATGTAATATGTAAAATTTATGTAAACTATATGTAAACTTTATATAAAACAGTTTACATAAACACTGGTTATCAGGGAAAAGGTAAAGTTTACAAACTATATCTTAAAATTTTACGAATTTTTCACTGGGTGTGCAGATTACTTCGTAACAGTTGCAAATAACATTAATTCTTATGGTATTTTCGCAACATATTAAACGGGTCTACTTTGTGCATGTTTTTGATTTCTTAATTTTTTTGTGCTGCTATATGATAATGCAAACACTTACGATAGTCTACAATTATGATAACTGATAAGTAATTATATGCTACATTTGTATAACTAAGTTAAGCTCATTTTTGTAACATTTTTGTTATTAAAGAATATTTAAATAATATATTTTCCAGCTGCACAAAGTAACACCTTAGATGGGATACGACGTTGTGCAAAGTGAAATTAAGATAAAAAAATTGGGTTTTATCATAAATATAACACTGCATTTTCTTTTTAATGAATATATTTATCAATAAATACAACTCTATTTTGACTGTTGAATAATATGGTGGTTTCGAAATATTCAAATGATTTTTCGAAACAAAAGACGACCATAAAGACAGACTCTTTCAGTGTTAATAAAATTGGTGAATTAAATAAAATTGATAATGGGAAATGAATAAATTACATATTTTCCATGTAAAAAACAATATATATTTCAGAAAACTAAAAAAGTAAGGAATTTATATTTTTTCCAATTATTTATTTAGATGCATAATAAAATGGAGAGTCGTACTTGATGTAATTGGTTAGATTTTTTCAACATTTTAAACAGTGTTTTTTAATTACATGTGTATTTCTCAAGACATTTGGTACACCCGACATTGAAAACAATTGTGGGCAGCTGCTGTCACCGCACCGGTAGCTGCTACGCGGAATAGGAGAATAGGAGCTGTTTCCTTTTGCGGGGCAGTAGCTGTGCCGCTTGGAGATAGCTAGAGTTCCGCTGCCGGATAGTTGCAACGGCGTCTATTACAACACCATGCGTGCGGGGCAGCTGCTGCGTTACTTCGGCGTTCTGGCTGTGTCCAAGTTTATAGGACGGCCACGCTACCAGTACAGGCGCTACGGTACCCCATAATTGTTTTCAGTTTATACGTCTCAAATATTATTTTTTACACACAGAAAACATTTTGGTGCAACAGACGCACCAAATATCCCGCCATGCGGGGCGTCTGCTGCCCCGTTTCAATATAGTAGACGCACCTAGATGGTGCATGAGTCATATCAACTTCAGAATGCTCGTAAGTCGTAATGTCGGTGCGTCTCATGTACCATAAACTCAATACTGCAGTCGTATTATAGTAAGTACAACACATGCACCAAAATGGTTTCTATGCAATGATATGTGATTATCATTTTGATGAATTTATGTACAGCCACTCGGGCTTTAAACGGACATATGTAGCCGACAGGCATTTATATTAAATAATAAACTTATTGAAATAAATAAAAAATAGTTTCACATTATTTCTGTTTAAATTAAAATATTTATGTAATAATTTAATAGTAATATAGATTTTACTAGACCTATGCAAAATTCGAATAGGTCAAAATCTAAATTAAGATAAATATAAATAAATATTCAGGTAATTTATCAAGGTGGTTTATTCTAACGAAACCGATAACCATATCATTCCAGCCAACGAAGATTATGACAAGATATCTATGTCTACATCGTCCTATAGCTACTGAAGAATATGTCCAAGTCGTTTATGAGTACAATACCGAGGATGAAAAATATGTCCAGGTAATTTTTGCTGAAGCAACTTATGTCCACTTCGTTCAAACCAACGAAGATTATGTCTAGATATTTTATAATAACAACACCAGCGGATAATATCCCTGAATACTTTATGAAGATGTACTCGGTGCCTCTGACGTGTTAGCAAACGAATTTTATGTCCAGGTCCCTTATTCTAAAGAAACTGATGCTTAGTTAGTTCAAACATATGGAGAACATGTCCAGGTAGTTTATGCTGACGACATCGATGTTTATGTCATTCTAGCCGACAGAGATTATGTTCAGGTAGATTATCAAAAGCGATGTCTACGTACTTTAGCCGACGGAGATTCGGTCCAGATAGTTTAAGCTGACGCAATCGATATTTACGTTGCACTAACCGATGAAGATTATGACTGGGTAGTTTATGCTAACGGATTCGGTGTTAATGTCGTTTTAGAAAACGTCGTTGTCCGTTGACCAGTGTAAAATAGCTAGATATAATCTTTGTAGGCTATAACAACGTAAATATTGATTTTATTCATAGGAAAAAAATTAAAAACCGACCAGAAATGTGATGATATAGGGGAGAGGCTTGTGCCTTGGGACACTTTTCAATTATGATTTTTTTTATCATATAAAATATTGTTTTAATTCAAATTTGATATACTGCTCAGAAAGTTCAAACATTTAGCTAGTTAAAATTATTT
>JABFQK010000122.1:0-13553 GCA_022816885.1 Trissoscelio sp. ZL-2020
TTTAATAACATCTTTTTTTATTTGAAATATTTTAAGTTTATTCTGAATATTTTTAACATTTTAACCTCAAAGTTTTCATAAACTATATATTTTACTATTTTTATATAATTTATAAAAATTATTAATTATTAATTATGCAATTGAATTAAAGAAATAAAACAAAAATTCAAATTTTATAATTTGCCATAAGCAAAACTTGACAAAAGTATATGAAAAATGTTTAAAAATGAATACTATTTTTTTCTCAATCATTTATAAATAAAAACTATCAAAAACGGTTTAAATCAAATCATTTTTTTAAAATTAAATTATCCAAATACTGAATTTAGTTTTTGCTTCACTTGAAGTTAAGAAAATTACAAAAAATAGTTACAGTACAATTTTTACCATAAAACAAAGACAAATATTAAAATTAAGCAATATATCTGTAAATATCTATAATATCTTCAAAGTTTTATCTCAGTAAAATTACATTTTATTTAAGATGAATACATATACAGTTTGTTGCGTTTTTTAAATAATTCTGACACAATTGAAAATTCGTCAACATACTAATATTGAAAATAAACAAATATTAAAATTTGGAAAATGAATACTACCTTGTTTAGTTAAATATAAATAAAAGCAATCAAAAAGATGTCAAAAATTGCAAATTTGACGTTATCATTGTCAAAACAAAATCCAAGTGTTTACGACCTCTCTGACAGCGACCAAAAGCTTCAACAAAAAAGTCGCTCCCCCTGTCGTTTTGGTGACAAATTTTTGCACTAAAAACTCACCGAATGGGAGAGCAAAGTCGACGAAGCTTTATTTTTCTCAACTATTGCGGCGACTTTGGTATTGAGCGTGTTAAATAATTTGTTTAGATCGTCGAGAGATTTGCTGTCCACCTGAAATTAACAAAGGCATGAACATTAACGCGGGAAATTTTTGTGGAAAAATGTTAGGGGGTGGCGCCGCGCGACACTAACCTTGTTTCGGGATCGTAGGCCCCGCAGTATCGCCTCATTTTGGTCGATCGCGTCTGGCAGAATTTTCCTAACGGCATCACGTTTCGCCATTTTGTCACGTTTGAGTTTGTGTGGGTGTTTATCGGTCACTTTATTTGTAGTTGAATTCCATGGAGGACCGAGTTCAAAGACGCGCCACTTTTTTGCGCGCCAAATTTTAAATTCTTAACGGTCATTCATCAGTTTTAAATTCAATTTTTAGAATTTAAATTAACGGAAGTTTTTAATTTTTGTTATTAAATTATTTTAAATATTAAAATAGTAATTTTTTAATACAAATATGTGAAAAGTTTTAAATAACGGTTTTATTGAATTATTTTAAATTTGAAAATAGTTATTTTTTAATGAAAAATGTAAAAAAATTGAAAATAATAATTTTTTAATGTACAAAAGTAAAAAAATTAAAATAACAGTTTTATGATTTTATTTTTAAATTAAAAATGGACCTACTTTTATTTGAATATTAAAAAACCGTTACATTTTATTTATTTGAAAAATACGTTAAAAGTGTATTTATAATTTGTTTTGTTTAACAATTTACTATTATTATTATTATTAATTTCATTGTTATGATTGTTATCTAATTTTGCAATATTTTTTTCAGATATGTCCATTTGAATGATAGATGGCAGCACTACATTTTTCTAACCTGATCTTCCTTTTGACGAACTTCATATCGTTGCTTGTTTGAAAAACTGACGTTGATTCCGTTAACGAATTTATACAAATCTGAGATGTCGATAGCAGATTTCGATATTTATAGATTATAGAAGTTAATTTAAATAAAAGAAAATGAGTCGATCGAGTAGAAGACGAAGCCAGGATTTTACGGAATCCATTAAGTCTTTTATACGTAAGTAGTATATATAATATAATATACGAATTGGATAAGGAACGTGTGATTTGTTTTGAATCGTATTTTTCTTATTCTTTTATTGTGGTTAAGATTAAGTAATACTATATAATTTAAGTATAAATATTGTTTTCTATTATGTATAATTTTTATCTTGTATTTATTCATTGTTATTTTCTTAAAATTATGCTTGTTTTGAAAATATTTGTCTTGGCCAAAACAACTTTTAATTGTAATTTTAACTTATTTTTTCCTAGAAGAAGATAATTTGTAATGAAAATGTTGTATGTTTATACTTAATTGTTACTAATGTATTTATTATATTCTTATTAATTTGTGTAAGTATTTATATAAACTAGGATTTATGGTATATTAAAGTTTGTGAAATTGTATTAACCTTTAATTAGTGATGTGTAGATAGGAAATTTAAAAATGATATTTTTAATTAGATAAATTAGAAATAAATAATTATTTAACCACAAAAGAAAACATTCTTAGTATTTAAAAAGTTTTCTCATTTATAATAACTGAGAAAATATTAAATATCAAAATCACAGGTGCCTATCTAACAACTTTTAATTAATTTCATAGAAAAATAGTCTTATATGTTAGTTTAAAAAAAAATTTTCATATGAAGGAAACCATACAAAAATAAATATCATTTTTGAGCAAACAATCAAATTAAATATTAACAAAATTAAGTTATTTTTAGAATAAAAAATATACCCTATTTTTAATAACTAATAATAGTTATAATAATAATATTGACATAGTAAACTTTTAATTAATCTAATTTTACAATTTTCAGTTGAGGAATCCAGAAAAAACACCTCTAAGGATTCGGACCTCAGCAAATCTTATGTTACATCCAGTTCAACATCCAACATTTTGAATAAAACTCTCGATATATCCGAATCCGATGTAAAACTCATAGATCTAACTGGAGAAGAAGACGAGAACATCTCAAATCCTGTTCAGAATATTTCATCTCGTCCACCCTCAGATGCGTCTTTCACAACTGCTTTATCAAAAATGAAACTTTCAATATCCATGGAAAGAGATTCTCTAGAGGAAACCAATCCACAGGAAACATCCTTTAAGGAACACGTGAAGAGAACAATTCTTCGTCGCATGTCCCACGAGTTCCAGAAAAAGCCAATCGAGTTTACCAGAAAACTCGTCTCCATCCTCGAGGAATCTTATATTACTTCTTTTGGAGAAGAACCCAAAAACATAGATATTAGCTTGGAAAAAGTGGAGGAGGGGTTTGTTAAACTTTGTAAATTTATCCAGGACGAATCTATGCCGGATTTGGCGCCATCTTTCATTGACCCCACTGTTTCTCCACAGAAATTAGAGTCACCTCGATTAAATAAGAAACAAAGTGAAGACACACCGAAGACAAGTCTGTTCCGAAGTATAATCGGTAAATTTCCGTACAGTCCGAAGGTAAATTCGAGTCCGAAACTTTCGTCAAATAACTCTACACCTTGTAAAGATAGTAACGATACGAACACCTTCGAATTTTTGGAAAAGTTTTGTGATGATTTGTATAAAGATGAGATCGATCCACCGCAGCAAATTAGAAAAAATTTGATTCCACCGTTGGACACCTCTACCACAAGTATCTACACAATTTGTGAGCAACAGATGCGGTCGTTGGAGGAAGACAGTGTAATTGCTGACAAAAATTTAGAAGAATCTGCAAGCACTGCCACTTATTATACACCAATGCAAAGTTTCATGGAGAAGAATTCGCCGAATTATGATGTAAATGTTATGGAAGAAAGCATAAGAGATGAAATTTTGAAATACAAACAGAGATGCTTGGATTTTGCTAAGCAGATGAATGAAATAGAAAAGAGTGAGCAGGATTTGGAAAATGTGGTAGATGTAGAAAAAGAAGCTGTAGCAACTTCGTATATGTTACAAACCATCAACAGGTGTATGGAGTACAAAGATTTATTAGTTAAAAATGCATTGGATAACAAGAAAAAATTAACCAACAGCAGCAGTAAAGTAAAAGTTCCATCTGCCGTGAAAAAGTCGCATATCCCAACAAAAATTTCATCGAAAGTGTCGGCCAATGCTGATCTTGACACCAAAAAATCGGCTACTAAGATTTCAAGTTTGTTTAGACCAAAGTCCTCGTTAAAACCAACAATAGCGTCATCTACATCTAGTAAAAAAGAGTTAGAATCTGATAAGAAAAAATCTGGGAATGATTTCAAGGTGAAAGAGCCAGATTCAAGAAGGAAATTATTTCTCGTTCCAAGTCCGGAATCTCGTTTAGGAACGCCATCTAGATTAAGCAAAAAAGAGCCACCGTTTGAGCAAGGAAAAGTGTATGGTGCTGCCAAAAGTTTAAAGGTAGAACCAAAAAAAAAATTGCTCACAGTGACAAGTCCAATTTTCGTGACGCCACCTGGCGGGTTCATGTCTTCGCGAACGTCATCCGGGGCAAAAAAAGTAACCACTCCTTGTAAACGATCTGGTATATTAGAAGATAGAAGTCCCATTTTTTCAAGTCCCGTTAGGAGTTCAAAAAAAGAGCCGCAGAAACACATCTTAAATTTGTCGAAAGTTTTGAATGAGGATGCTACCAGCGAAGAAAAGAAAAGGAATGCAAAATCACCTCAGGGTACCTTCTTTGTTACTCCAGGAAAAACTGCGGAAAAAAATAAGAAAAAAGTGCAGAGGAAGGGCACGTTTTTCACGGATCAAGGTTCATCGGAGAAGAAGGAGCCACATGAAGTCGAGGAAAAGCGCACTGCCTTGTCTACAGTGAACAGATTCAAGTACCAAAATATTGTGTCACCTGTTTCAAAATACATAAATTATAAGAGCATTAATTTACTGCAAAATGCTCATGCTATCAATAATGATAAGATGCTTACTCCGAAGAAAGGTGATGTTTCTGATGCCATTAAAATTGTGTTGTCACCGAGAAATTCGCCTAAGGTATATATAGCTTGACTTTTTTTTTGAATAATACAATTAAGTAAATTAAAAAAAATCATATTATAGAATTTATATTCTACAATTTTAATTGGTTAGTTTAATTATTCGTTTCATTATGTAATTTGATAAAAAGAAAATCTTGAAAAAATTAATTAAATATATAAACAAAAATAGGTGTTATATCATTTATAAATAATTTATTTTAATTTCTCATTAGTTGTAAAAACAAAATCAAAGAATATTAAGTTTTGTAAATATATTAATTAATAGTTAATGAAGTTAATATGAACAATGTATTTTTATTTTTTAGCCTGCTGTTTCAGAAAGTGAAAATAAGGATCCAACTTTTCCAAAAGTATATTACAAAAGTGCAGATCAAGTCCAAGTGGTATGTAATTATTTTTTAAATATAACAAGTTCTTTATTAAGTATGATAAAATAAATTGTAAATAAATGTTTCATTTTAAATTAAATATATTTTTTACTTTTCAGATCAAAAATTCTCCAAAAGTGTTCCCTTGTCGAGGAATTTTGGCGCCTATTAGCAATAAAGTTGTTCTTAAACATACAGGTAAAATACATGTAAATTTTAAATTGCTTTTTTTAATGTAATTAACCAATTTTTTATTTATTTTTTATGAATAATTAAAATAATAATTTTCAAATCTGTGGTTTTGAGGAAAAACCAGTATTTGCGCTTTTACAAGATTTCGAGTTATTTAGGTTTAAAGTTTCTCAAGTTATCTTCGTATATACCTTGTAATATGCATTTAAATGGAAATAACTGGTTTTTCCTCAAAAATGATACTTTACTGGTTAGGTTTTGTCCAAATTATGTCAAAAGTATGACATATAACTTAGTTTTGAGTTCACCAAATGAAAATAGACGTAAATATGTATCGATTTCCGCGCTTAACTCAATTTCGAAAAAAAGGTCGAAATACTGGTTTTTCCTCAAAACCACAGATTTAATCGCGATATTACGGAACATTTATACTTATCTGTTTGAATGAAAATCCATGTATTATTTAAACGTTATTCAAAATTGAATTTACGATGAATAAATGTCTTTTTAAAAAATTTTAAAATTTCCAATTTTTCAAATTTTCAAATTTGTCAGAATTTCTAAAAATTGTAAAATTCTCTAAATTCCCAAAATTATCAAATCTATCGAAAATTTTAAAATGTCCAATTTCGAAAATTTTGAAACTTTTGAAAAATTTGGAAAATTTTAAAGATATAGAAAATTTGGAGAAATTTGGAAATATTAACAATTTTGGAAATTTTAAACATTTTGAGAAATTTGAATATTTTGGTAATTTTGAGAAATTTGACAATTTCGACAATTTTGAAATTTTTGAATATTTGAAAATGTCGAAAAATATAACAATTTTGAACATTTTAAAAAGTATAGAAAATTTGACAAATTTGAAAATTTTGGAAATTTTGATGAATTTGAAAATTTTGAAATTTTTCAAAATGTGGAGACATTTGGAAATTTTGATGAATTTGGAAATTTTTAAAATTTTGAAAATTTTGAAAAATGTGGAAATTTTGATGAATTTAAAAATTTTGAGAATTTTGAAAATTTTGAAAATGTGGAGAAATTTGGAAATTTTTAACATTTTGGAAATTTTTGAAGGTTCTTAAATCCAAAGGTTCTTGCACATCAAGTTTTCTTTCTTAGTCTACAAGGGGAACACTATACAAGTATTTTAAGTATAAAATCATCTGTGAGGCACTCATTTGCTCCAACTTTGTAGTCAGCACACGATCCAGCCACTCCATCGGCTTTGGTGGAACCACGAAAGTAAGTCCCCGGTCACTGGTTTCGATTCGTTATAGTATCGACATTTTCCAATAAGTCCAGTCCTTTTTCTGCTCGATCATGGGGTGTATATGGGAACACTCTTTCTTTCTGAAAGGCTGGTTTCGATTGTTCTCTCAGTTTGAGCGACACTTTGAAGTTGGGTGTGCGCCCAATCTTTCTTCAAGGGTATCCTAAAACTGCATAGTGATCTCGTCTAACTCTTCAACGTTGTGAATGGAGGGCGCTACTCAGCGAGCCGTCGATCTGCTTCTTCCGGGTTCGATTCTCGGTCGCCGTACCCAGTTTTTTCCCAAAGGTGCCGCGCAGTTTTCTGGTTCCATTTGGATGTCGTCTTGAATTGAACGTCCACTGTGTTCAGCGCTATTTCGAGCCTTTCCGTCTGGAACGAATGCGCCTTGGTGTAGGTTCTAGGGCTTGTCCTTGCTGGTTCTAGGGGAGCGCCGGGTTTGAGCTCGAAAAGGCGATCTCTGGATAGAGACCCTTATCCTTAACCTGAACCAATTAAATTCCGTGGAACATCGCAAACAATTAATGAACTCATTGACCAAATAAACAACAAGTTACGTTGACCAATAACAGTTTATTACATCGAGAAAATTTAATTCATTGTAGTATTTTCTATGTATGCATGATTTGACATGTAAATTGTTAGCAGTTTAACTTTCTTTCAATGATGACATTGACTAGCTATGCTCGTAACTTTAAGAATTTGTTAATCGTATGATTATAATTTACTTATCAATATAATATATACACAATAGGAAATATTACTTGATTTTTTGCTAATGCCTTGTAGAGGGTTACCGTTTAATTTGCTAAAGCATTTTTCAACATTCAACAGCAAATAAAGCAGTTATTGAGATTTTGTTTTTAATGATAATGATATTCCAGTCCTACACTCTTAAAACAATTGACTTGATGCAAAAGTAGTTCATTTTCCTTAAGTAATAGTTGAAGAAAGCTATATTAATATAGAGTAAACAACTTTGAATTAAAGCATGAAAATAGTTCTTGCTTTCGGTAAAAGTTGACCCGATGATTCAAAAGATTACTTGGGTCAAGTCAAGCTAATTTTGAACCAATTTCGAACGTAGCAGGTTGGCCTTGAGTATTTGACTCAGTATAAGGGCATTCAAGGTCAATCGCTGTCCCTTGATCTTGACAAGTGTCAAGAGCGCTTTAGGTTTGTTTTGTCTACACGGAGAATAGAATAAAGGACTGAATACTTTATCATAAAAGACTGAGTCGTATGGTATAAGAAGCATGCATCTTATAAAGGAGTGAGTACTTTATATAACGCACTGATTATTTTGTAATAAAGGACTCAGTACTTTATATAAAATACTCACTCCTTTATAAGATGCATGTTTCTTATACCACACGACTCAGTCCTTTATTCTATTCTCCGTGTACGCGGTACTGAGTTACCAAGTGGTTGTTCCTTCCACATCGCGGACTGGGTCCGCCGGTTCACAACTCATTGTAACCGATTCTCGATTCGTTTGTTCGTTGTTGATTGGCCTCTGGAGGATCGTTGAGTATGATTTGAAATTTTAGTTGTTAGAGATTCCCTAGGAATTGCGCGTCGTCTTGTTGACGTCTGGAGTTGGGGAACTATTCGCGTTTGTTAATTTCTGGCTTGGTTCTTTGGAGGCGATTTTTGCGGTTTAGAGAGCAATTGCCTTGGACACGATATTGTTGAGGTCTTTATCTTTGGATTGTGGCAATTGCTCTTTAGTCGAATTGTCTCTAATTCCGCGAGAGGATTGTGCTCGAGGAAATGTATCTGTAATGGATGTTGCACATTTGCGGCCGCGGGTTCGGCTGTCAATTGTTGATCGGTTTGATATTTGTTAAAGACTTGCGCTGGGCAGCGAGTGGGTTCTTCTCTGGGGCCGGATGTCTTTTCCAAGAGTAACATAGGTTCGTCGTATGTTTTTCCTTGGGTAGCTGCGATGCTACCAAAGCGGAAATCGTGTTGAATGTTTTGGCTCCAATAGAATGAGCAGCGGTTTGCGCGGTGCTCGCTATTTTCATGAATGTTTTTCGTTTCGGCATGGTTTCAAAGCGAGATTTGTAATTGCGAAACGACACCTTTGTCGAATCGAACGTTTCAAGGTTCGTTGAGGGGGCTGTATTGGCCTTGTTGAGTTGGATTTGTTGAGCGTTCATAAATTGGGTGAGTTGTACACTGTTCGTGTTGACTGTAACCTCTTTTGAATTTGTCGAGGGGGTTAAAGGCGAAAGGGTTTTTCGATGTCTGTTGATCTCTTGTTGATTGTAACCTCCTTTGATCTTCAGGCAAGGAAATATTAAAGCGAAAAGGGGTTTTCCCGACGTCGCCTCGAGGATTGATCTATAGATTTGGAGGACGTTTGTGTTTTTGATTGGGATTGAAGATTGATCTTAACTCATGAATTAGAAAGCGGTCGATAAAGCAAAGATGGCGCTAAATTTCGATTTATAATAGTCTGGTTACAGAAACCTTTGGATGACAGATTAAAACTACTTTGATATGTTACCAATTTGTTTTGTTACAACACCAATAACTATTTGTGTAGCAACTAACTCATTCACAACATGTTTGGCTATAACATCGGAGTCAATAATTTCGGTGTAGTGAAGTTACATCGAATGCATAACTCATTCGTTAGTTTCTGTTAAATTATTGGTAAATAATTGCCACTGTTCATACAACGAAAAGTCTCATGAGATTTTCTCACTGTCATTGAAGATTTTCTCACTATCATGGTACGCCACCTCCCGGTAAGCGTACGGGGGGGAGGATGTCAATGACAGGATATTGATTGGATAGATGCACATAGATGTTAATTTGTTCTGTTCTCGCACTATAGTGATTTAACTGTCGAAAAATAAAGTTGTAGTTAATTCGCTATTAATAATGTTATTTTCATGTAAAATGGGCGGTCCGCGTGTATTCGGTCGCATAATACTGCTAGGAGAGCGGGAGAGGGATGAGAGGACAGAGCGGGGAGAGATAAGAATGACCGACTACCTGATCAAAAGAAAATTGAGTCAGTACGTTTTTAAAACAAAAGGACAAAACGTCGCGTGAAAAACAAAATTAAGTGAACAAAATAACAGTGTGTACGTTGACGAGACTGAGAGGATTTATCGTAGAAATAGGCGCAAGCATTATTGTTTACGGTCATTGGGACCAAGAATGATCGTTTTGGGATCATTATGGTTTACGGTCATTGCGACCAAGAATGATCGTTTTGAGATCATTATTGTTTACGGTCATTAGGACCAAGAATGATCGTTTTGAGATCATTATTGTTTACGGTCATTGGGACCAAGAATGATCTTTTGAGATCATTATTGTTTACGGTCATTAGGACCAAGAATGATCGTTTTGAGATCATTATTGTTTACGGTCATTGGGACCAAGAATGATCGTTTTGAGATCATTATTGTACGGTCATTGGGACCAAGAATGATCGTTTTGTGATCAGTAGCTCAAAATAAAATGTTAATAATTGTAAAAATGAATTTGTAAAGGATAAATAAATATTGTAGTGATAAATAAAACAAACTCGTAATCATTTCTTTTAAGAACCCGGCACCTGTGAACCTAAAGTTCACATTACGGTCCTTCGAGCCGGATCATACAGAAGTGATTACGACGAACTAGTTATTGGTAAACGAAATAGTAAACATTGTATATGTTGACGCAATGTTCACGCCAAGTAGAGTCATGTTGAGACTGAAACGAAAAATTGATCTCGAAGACGAAGCCTCGAAACGCAGAAGGTTTAACGAGAGGTTTAACGAGATTAACGAGACGTAAGAGTTGAGAAGAAGGACGCGATCGACAGCAGCGATAGACGCCGCTAAGTTAAGTATCTAGTTTCATTTTTGAAAAAGATATGTGCGCGTTGATTGGAGTTTTTTTTGTGTTTTCTTACGTGACCATTTGTAGATTTGTAGCGTTTGTGTGACTGGTGGCGGGCCTTTTGTCCTGATGTGATAATGAAAATGAAAGGTCGAAGTGTTAAATTTTATCGTGTGGAAAAAGAAAAAATGGCGGCGCGTCGAACCATTATCGCGTTTTGTAACATTTTGTTGTAAAAAATTGATAGCCTTACAGTTCGAGATTAGGATGAATAAATAACGTTCAATTGAACGAAATAATGTTAATTACAACGAAGATACCTCTCACCATCAGTTTGAGGTTATGTCAACTTGTTTGGGCTCGGTTCCTCTTCGATTAAGTTGAGAGTTTTGGTCGTAGTCTGGGCACAGATTTAGCCCGCAAAGACTGCGGCCGCCGAGCTGTGTGCGGTTATGAGAGAGAGAACTGATAAGACAGGTCGGTAATGGCGAGAGGTCTGATTAGTGTAAAATCCCGAGAATAATGTTTATCGTTTTCAAAATTGTGGTTCGATGCGTCTACATTGGATGACGGGCATAAAGTTTAAATATTTTAAATTATATTTATAATTTATGTAAATTGTTGAGAGTTAAAATAAGAAATAGAAATAAAGTTGTTTTTTGATCATTTTTCTTTACTTTACACCTGAACCCTGAAAGATAGCAACTTAGCAATTTTGTTCGTTTACAAATTGGCGCCCAACGTAGGACACGAGGGTCGAATTCAGGAAGAGTGTTAAGATTTGCTGTTGTTATCGGGTTAGGTGTTAGTAATTGCTAAATTATGAAATTTAAATTTTTTAGAATGGTCACGTTATAATAGGCTGTGGTATTTGAATGATTTTTAAATGTCATTTACCTGTTTCAGCGAATGCATTCTTGTGCACTGAAGGTTGCAGGATTCAAGTCTTGGAGGTGTACTATATCAACAGAACGGTCGATATATGGTTCTACATGGAAGAGGGATACACCACGGTCGGATGTTTCTGGCTATCAATGATATGCGACGTGATAGCCCCAATCCCGGAGAGACTAGCATCGCGTGTTGGCTGTGCCTGCATTTTTTATTTGAGTGGTATTGGTGCTCTGTAACTTGCGATTTCTTCTTTTCGACGTTTGAGGGCGGCTTCGCAGTCAGGTTTCCATTTGAACACGGCGTCCTCCTTCAGCGGGTGGCGTGGTGGCGCTGTGATTGATGATACGTTTGGTATGGAACGTGTGCGGTATGTCACTGGTCCCAGAAGTGTTTTGGTTCTCCAGCTGTCTTGGGTTGTTTCATTTCAGCGGCAGCTCTAGTCTTCTGTTTTTGATTTGATATTTTGTTGAATTCTGCAACATGTGCTAAAGATTCGATGCGTTTTCTTGAGAGATGCGCGCTTCCGATGATTCATGTGCGGGTCATACTTCCGCAATTGATTTAGACAGCAATCAGATTCGCATTACATTCTACCGTTTTCCTTCCATGGACTGTAATGTCATCAAAATGTTTCTCTGACTTCGGCGCGCCTCTCAGGATTTTAGTCAGTAATTCCGTTGAGTTCTGCAGGTGCAGTTTTGGTGTCGAAGGATTTCATTCGATTCATTCTATACGTTCCTCGTTGAGTTGAAGTGGTTGAATTTCACATGAGTGTTCGTCTACATGTGTGCATGTGAATGGGCCTTGAATGGATCCAAGCGATAGAAGAAGCATGAATCGTGTTATTAGCAGTTGGGCGTTTCGTCGAATTTCCGAATTGGATGATGAGCATCTGTGAGGCGCTCATTTGCTCCAACTTTGTAGTCAGCACACGGTCCAGCCACTCCATCGGCTTTGGTGGAACCACGAAAGTAAGTCCCCGGTCGCTGGTTTCGATTCGTTATAGTATCGACATTTTCCAATAAGTCCAGTCCTTTTTCTGCTCGATCATAGGGGTGTATATGGGAACACTCTTTCTTTCTGAAAGGCTGGTTTCGATTGTTCTCTCAGTTTGAGCGATACTTTGAGGTTGGGTGTGCGTCCAATCTTTCTTCAAGGATATCCTAAAACTGCAGAGTGATCTCGTCTAGCTATTCAACATTGTGAACGGAGGGCGCTACTCAGCGAGCCGTCGATCTGCTTGTTCCGGGTTCGACCCTCGGTCGCCGTACCCAGCTTTTCCACCAGGTGCTGCGCAGTTTTCTAGTTCCATGTGGATGTCGTCTTGAATTGTATGTCCATTGTGTTCAGCGTTATTTCGAGCCTTTCCGTCTGGAACGAATGCGCCTTGGTGTAGGTTCTAGGGCTTGTCCTCGCTGGTTCTAGGGGAGCGCCGGGTTTGAGCTCGGCAAGGCGATCTCTGGGTAGAGACCCTTATCCTTAACCTGAACCAATTAAATTCCGTGGAACACCGCGAAGAATTGATGAACTCATTGACCAAATAAACAACAAGTTACGTTGACCAATAACAGATCATTACATATAGAAAATTTAATTCATTGTAGTATTTTCTATTTATGCATGATTTGATATGTAAATCGTTAGAAGTTTAACTTTCTTTCAATACTGACATTGACTAGCAATGCTCGTATCTTTAAGAATTTTGTTAATCGTATGATTATAATTTACTTTCCAATATAATATACACATTAGGAAATATTACTTGATTTTCGCTAATGCTTTGTAGAGGGTTACCGTTTAATTGCTAAAGCATTTTCAACATTCAACAGCAAATAAAGCAGTTATTGAGATTTGTTTAATGATAATGATATTCCAGTCCTACACTTTTTAAAACAATTGACTTAATGCGAAGGTAGTTCATTTTCTTAAGTAATAGTTGAAGAAAGCTATATTGATATAGAGTAAACAACTTTGATTTAAAGCATGAAAATAATCCTTGCTTTAGGTAAAAGTTGAACCGATGATTCAAAAGATTACTTCGGTCAAGTCAAGCCAATTTTGAACCAATTTCGAACGTAGCAGGTTGGCCTTGAGTATTGGACTCAGTACAAGTGCGTTCAAGGTCAATCACTGTCCCTAGATCATGAC
>JABFQK010000123.1:0-13539 GCA_022816885.1 Trissoscelio sp. ZL-2020
CAGAAGTGACATAAATAAATTATTGTAATTTTAGTATAGGAAGTTGTAATAAAATTAGTTATTTTAAATGACAAAATCTAAAACTCAAACAGACTGTTGTTTCTTATTTCAATAGAAAAAAAATAATATAATGATTCTTCCGAGAATCTACGGCTTGTATGTTTTGATTAGACGAGTATTTATATTGAGTTCTGGGTATAAGCTAAATAATTTGTAACGAATTATTCGACTGTAGTTGTTCTTTTACATCGCAGTGATGTGTACTTTTATTCAGAGGCGTAAAAAGTTTTGCCAAGGTATGTGATTATAAATTTTAAACCATGTAATTAAATATATTGTATTGCCACACTGTTATACTAATATATGTATCATCAACGTTAAATTAAACAAAATTATAAATGAAAAAAAATTATAAATACATAAAATTGTGTTTACAGGGGTGAGTTTGAACTGCAGTGTAAGTTTGGACATTTTTGTTGTTTCCTATTTCAATAGAAAAACAATATGATGATTCTTCCGAGAATCTACGGCTTCTATGTTTTGATTATACGAGTATTTATATTGAGTTCTGGGTATAAGCTAAATAATTTGTATTATTAATTTATTTGTTTCAGACTAAGTCTATACAAAGGGTTTTTTTCAGGACAATTTTAGACTATACAATTAGCGTTCTACGATTACATAAATTACTTTTCTCGGTTATTTTACATTTTTTCATAGATTTTTTTACATACTTGGTAAAAGAAAGTATAAATTGCTTTGATCGATGTATTATTCTGAGTATTCAGTGCATCCAACCACAACTGATCAAAATTTTCAGAGTTATCAAATTGAAAGTTATCAATCAGATTTAATCTCTCTTGCGTGAACATTGGGCAAGAAGTTAACAAATGATAAAGGTTGTTTTGTTCCTCTGAATGGCAGTTCGGGCAATTGTGGTCAGAGTCAAAGGAAATTCGTTTATCTCCCATAATTAGTCTACCTCTTTTCAAGCCCATTAGTCTAATTTGTGCTATCAGATGCTTCATTTTAATTGAAGAGTTTAGTAATAAATAAGGTTGCGTCTCATTGTAATATATATGTAAATAAGGTAAAGTTATCAAACAAGATGACTGTGAAATTCTATTATAATCAGAAGTTTTGTGTCTTGTTGAGTATATTGACAGTATATTATCCAAGTTATTTTCCAGTTTATCTAAAGTGAGGTTGTTCCAGGTATCGAGTTGATCACATTCTTCAAAAAATTGTTTTATCTGACAGCACCAATTATACTTTGGGTTTACTGCTTTTTTCAATTCTACAGATTTTAATTTATTGAAGCAAACTTTCGGATATCTAGAATCTGACATTTTTAAGATGTTTACAATATATTTTAAAGTCATTTTGAAAATTGTATATGATATTTTGTTAATATTAGCTTCGGTTCTAATCGCATAATTTGGTGTGTAGCTTGGGACGTTTAATATTCTCTTGACAAAGGAAGATTGTATAATTTCACAATTTTGAACGAAGCGAGGTCCCCAAACTTGCGCACCATAAAGTAATACACTAGATACAAGGCTATCAAATAATTTTTGTATAGTATTCCATGAGTTAATTTTCGTTGAATAAATAGTTTTTAGTACTGAATTGATTGCTACTTTTGCTGACGATATCCTACTCTCTGCAGCTGCTTGGAAAGTGGACGAACTTGTAAATAGTATACCCAAGTATTCATATTTGTTCACTATTTGTATATCATCTTGACCGTATTTAAAAATTTGAGTACTTGGATACACTCTATTATTCTTTTTGAAAATAATAATTTTTGTTTTATTTGTATTAATTATAAGTTTGTTTAATATACAGTATTCTCTAAGAGCTTCCAATTTACGTTTCAAATCAAATGGCGAATTGGCAAGGAGCACGATATCGTCCGCATATGCCAGCAACAAAATATCTGTTTGATGGTTGATTGAAATCCCATGAAAACCACGATTCCGTAAAAATATTTCTATGTCACTTATAAATAAAGCAAATAGTAGAGGACTTAGAGTTTCCCCTTGTAATACTCCCCGTGTAATTCTAACTGACTTGCTATATTTATTATTTATTTTGATGGAGGTTCTTGCGTTATTATAAAATTCTGTCAATATACGTATAAAATATGAGCTGATTCCCCGATCATACAATTTTTGCCAAAGTAAATTTTGGTCAATAGAGTCAAACGCTTGTTTGAAGTCAATAAATACCGCATATGTTTTCTTTATGCCGCGTGACATCTGTATTTGTATAATTGAATTTAGAGTAAATATATGATCCAGGCAGGAGCGGCCGGGCCGGAATCCTGCCTGGAATTCCGGTATCAATTCGTTCTTGTCTATAAATAATTTCAGTCTATGATTCAATATTTGTGTAAAAATTTTGGCAATATTGTTGATTAGGGAAATCGGTCTATAGTTACTCGGATCGGATTTGTTACCTTTTTTATGTACCATAATTGTGCAAATCTGGGACCAAGTATTCGGGGTTATACCGCTTGACAATACATTGTTAAATAGTAACAGTAAATAATGCAACCAATTATCTGGTAAATTTTTATAAAATTCGTAGGACACGCCGTCTCTTCCTGGACTTTTATTATTTTTACATGATTTCAACGCCGATATCAATTCAGGATAACTGATTTCGGAGTCTAGAATTGGGTTTCTTGCATCATAGAACTTCATCTCGGATTCATTTTTTCTGACATAGATATCTTCCAGATATTTTGTCCAGGTGGCTTCATCGATTACATTATGCATTGTTTTTTTATAATTAAGTTTGTTTATTGTTTTCCAAAAAATCACTGGGTCACGTGTATTATTTAATTGCGATATAATATCTAATTTAAAATTAGCCTTTTTTTCTCTCAACAGTTTCCCATATGCAGATTTCAGATTTAAAAAGATGGATAGATGTGGTTCTTTGAATTTGTTTTTTTTACATTCTCTCAATGATTTATTTAACAGATGTTTATGATCGAAACAACTTTTATCAAACCAGGGTTTTTTGTTTTCATTTGTTCCATTTTTTACACGTTTACTCATATTATTTTTTTCCGCGGTTTTTTTTATGTTACTTACAATATTTTCGTTAAATTCGTTAATATTTAAATTCAATTTGTTAATATTGGTGTTATAAGATATATCATTTTTGTAACTGTTGATGAACTCTTCTTTCCATCTATAAAATTCTGAGTTATCAATCTCACATATACTTTGTTGATTTATAGAAATGTTTGAATGTTTAATAGTTATTGTAACCGGAAAATGATCCGAGCCAGTGGTAATTTGTAAAACTTCAAATTTTCCCAATTTATCAATATCATGTATTGAGGACCAAACCAGGCCTATCACACTTTGTCCCAAGTTACTCACATAAGTAAAATGCGCAGGGTTATCATAACTCGATCTGCCATTTAAAACCATCATACCATTCATCTCCATACTTTTAGTTAAATCTTTCCCTCTATTATTTAGTGTCGTATCGAGGGAGGTTCTATCATTTGTAAAATATGGTGAGTTCAAAGAGATTTCATAGTTTATTTGATTTAAGTCAGCTAACCTTGCGTTAAAGTCGCCACCAATTATTTTCAAAGTATCCGGGTAAAGAGTATTCAAATCTGTTATTAAATCGAACAAAATTGGTAAAATTTCATTATTCATCAGAGACGGATTAAGGTAAATTGACACAAGAATAAATTCATATGTTATAGTTCTAACCTTAATGACTATCCAATGTTTCGATTCAAACAAGATCTGCATTTTGTAATATTTCTCGGCATAAAAAACTATCAAACCTCCTTTGAACCTACCTTTATTATGTTCTCTATAAGCGTCTATACATATACATTCGAAATTCTCAAATCTAGTGGGTATAATTATATTTTCTTTGCGCGCCCATGTTTCGCAGACACAAACGATGTCCTCGTCTCGTACCACGGGGTATAGGTCTTCCAAGTTTTTAAAACCATGCATGTTCCAAAATATTAGTTGTGGTAAGTTGTTAATTTCATTTGAATGTATGGGCTTAGAGTTTTCATTTTCATCACGGAACTTCTTCTTCTTCGCTTTCTTTAGATTGGACACTATTTTGTATCTTTTGAAAAAACTGGGCAATAGGTGGAAGGTCTTCCTTATTGGATTGAGACTTATTCGAGTTTCTTCCTTTTTGCTTTTTTGGCTCTGGGGTTACTTGTATGTCTTGAGTGTCATAAAGTGGTCTTTTTGGTCTTGTTGTTTTATGAGGAGTGTCGACTTTCGCGTTTGTTGCTTCCAATTGAATATCATCAGGTTTCTCTACTTGAATTTCTTCTTGAATAGATACTGTATTTTCACGAGGCATCTCCAGATCACTTAACGAACGATTTTCGTCACCGGCAAGTTTTTCAGCTTCCTCAGAGGTTATTTTTTTATCATCCAGAAATATGTTAACTCCCTTCACAGAAACTTTATATTTCTTCTTTTCCAAGATAGGCAACAATTTCAGTAGATGCTTCCTCTTGTTTGTATCATCTTCAGAGTAGTAAGGAGCAAATTTGACTTCAAATTTGGTCCATTGTTTTTTCTCAGCAAAAATTTTGTGACGCCATCTTTCACTATTCATAGTTATCACAATTGGTCTGTTACCTACATTTTTTCCAAGTTTATATATTGAAACCAGAGCATAAGGTGGTATTTCCGGTAAAATTAATTTCAGCTTATCAAACACGGTTTTATATGTAGCATCATACAATTCTGTAATATCTGGTATATTATATAACACCAGTTTGCAACTATTACCTTCTCTAGATTGTTGTTGTAGTCTCTTTTTCAAAATTTCTACCTGGTCCTCCAATTGTTTAATGCGCTTGTTATTAGTATCATAATTAAGTAAAAGATTAGAGTTTATTATCTTTTGATCAGCTGCTTACTTTTTTAGATGTTCCATGTCAGCTTTTATTTCTTTTGTAGTATCTTCAATAGTAGTCAATTTGCTCAGAATAATTTTTGAAGTATTTTCATCCATATTGTAGGAAAGTTGTATATAAATATTAGTGTAAGGTAGTGTTTAAATGTGTTTCCCAAGTTATCACTTCAATAATTGAACCGATAGGTGAAGTATATTTTGATTTGAATGTTTGTATATCTCTATTCAAATAATACTCATGAAATTAATAAAATCTCACCACATCAATGCAAAATTCAGAAACCACAAAGAGAAACAAAATATGAATTCTTTACAGCCTTGCTGAATTGATAATGTTCAGATACTAAAGTTATAACAATGATTTTTTCCAAATTTCAAACTCAGGGTCACTTATTGACTATTTCACAGGTGTGTATACAAGGAACACGTGTATTCTTGCAAACTTCAGCAGAAGAATATTATAAATATCTCAAGTATTTATTTTTTATGTACTTGGTGTAATACTAAATAACTTTTGTTTGTACAAATTATCAGGTCTAAACAAATTTCTGTCAGTTAAAAGAGTAAAAACTTGATAACAGTTGAGCGTTCAATAAACACGTCCGCTCACCTTGGTTGCCTGACTAAAACTCGTGAAAATATATTGTACTTTAAGTTTTATTTATAATACAGGGTGTCCCATTTAACTTGACAACTTGAAATAACTCAAAAAAAGTTACACGTTATAACTGCAAGCAGTTATAATCCCTTCGGGGGGAAATTTTAAATCCAAATGTATTACGTCCAAAATAGAATATGCCAAATATGTCGTCGTATAAGTGAATATATGTAATTTGTAATTACTGCTAATATAGGCGATAAATTTAAAAATAATGTTCTGCATATGTTCTGAATAAATATCTTGAAAATCTAAGTAATAAAATTCGTCGGGATTGGTTAACATGCCACGTGTTATTTATGATTATATATTTCAATTATTATGTTATTATAGATTACAAATCTTGCCTTCGGCTCGAGGTGTAAATTTCATCCGAGACTAAGAATTTTCATTTCTATTATCCTTGGTGTAATATATCGTTTAAATATATACGAGCTTAAAATTACATTATTAAATACCATTACGAGTAGTTGATGAGAACAAATGAAAACTATTTAGACTTCTGTAAATCTAGCGAGCAAAATAAGTTTTTCTGGTCTAGGACAGCGGCGAAAAGTGGAACTATCAACGGCTCGCCGTGAAAGTTCCACTTTTCTAGCCGCTGCCGCGACCAGAAAAACAATATTCTACGCTCGGGCGCGCTAGCGCCCTCGCTAGAAATGTACTATTGAATTTTTGAAATTTTTGACGTATTTCAAATACTCACTTTACAAGGATTGTAAGGTACTTTTTTCAAAAATTTATTTTCACAAGAACTAAGCAGAAAAATATAAAAAATTATTAAAAATATGTAAACAATTGAAATTTTTAAAAAGCATGTGAAAAGCATGTATTTTATACTTCTGCATGTTAAAAACACGTCCTTTTCACCTATTGAAAATGAAAATTTTGAAAAATATTAGGACACGAAACTTACTTTACAAGGAATGTGAGGCGTTTTTTTCACAATTTTATGTCTAAGGGAAGTAGGTGCAAAAATATTAAATAATATTGTAAATTTTTAAATTTAATAAAATGTTATTTTAATTTTTTTGAATATGTTCTACTGGTATAAAAATCTTAAAAAATTACCAAATGAAGCTCATTTCACAAGGATTCTAAGACATTTTTTTCAGGATTTTATCTCTATAGGAACTAGACGAAAAAAATAGAAACATTCTAAATATGCGATTTTATTTTAATTTCAACTACCTAGGGGAGCCTTATTTCACTATACTAATAACTTTTAAACGTTGTTTTCCAACTTTTCACATTAAAAACAATCAGAATTTGATCTTACTAGAAACTTTTTTTCTTAAGGACCACTCTAATATATATATAATATACAAATTAGTATAATATTTATTTTTATTTTAATTTTTTTTATTTTTAACGTGAACATTTGGAAGCGGTGACCTGTGACGGGCTACCGGGATTTTACACAACATCTATGACCTGAGAAAGACTTTTCTCTATTACATGAGCCATGGAGAATTTTGCTTGTTGTAAAGCGAGGGAATTGTCGACCTTTGTTTGTATGCATTGTGGTAAGGCGTACCATAAGTCATGTATTGCGAAACGCACCGATATTGTTTCCGTTTTTGGTGCCCTAATTAAATGTTGTGATACCCAAAGTCAATTAGATGACAAAAATTATGAGAGAAAAATAGATTTATATAAAAGTTTATTGAGCGAAATGAAAGATAAAAATGAAATTCTGAAGGGAAATAATACATTACTTAGGGAAAAAAATCTTTCTCTTGTAAATAAGTTAGCTGATTTGGAAAAAGCTCCTTTTGAGTCTTATGCTTCTCTTGTAAATGATCAAAATGTAGTTCGCAAAAAAGTACCACCCATTATCATCAAACCGAATGAAAATGTAAAAAAGGGCACAATTACTGAAATTATAAAGTCAAAAATTGACATTGTTGATTTGAATGTAAAAGTTAGCTCAATTAAAGAAGCTAAAAATGGCACAATTGTTGTTAAATGTCAAAATGAAAACAATAACGATACAGTGATATCTGAACTAAATAAGGTGTTAATAAACAATTGTAAAATTGAAGCTCTGAAATTGAGAAATCCAAGGATAAAAATTGTAAATGTTGAAGATGATTTTGATATCGCGTCTGCGCAAGATGCTTTGATTAAGCAAAATTTTGAAAATCTTGAACAAGATGAACTCAAAGTTGTTTATATTCATAATATTAAAGCTAAAAAAACATCCACTATATTTGTAGAAGTTAGTCCAACTGTATTTCGTAGAATTATGAGAAACAAAACTGTTTTCATTGGATGGCAAAAGTGCCATGTTTATGAGGACTTTAACGTAAATAGATGTTTCAACTGTAATGGTTATGGTCACTCTGCAAAAAAATGCAAAAATGATATTTCTTGTATGTACTGTGCTGGGAAACATGATGGAAAGAACGGTCCAGATAAATCTAAAAAAAAGTGTAACTGTTGCTCAATGGCAAATGATAGATATAACTTTGAGGCTGCTACAAACCATTATGCTTTTGAAGAAAAACTGTGCAGTTCTTACCAATACTTTAAAAATGTCTCAATCTCAAATACAGCTTATTAAATTTGGATCTTGAAATCTCTTACTTATGAAGCTTGATATTACCGAAAATTTAAATAATATAAATATTGATATTGAAACTGATAAACTTGATAGCTTATCTGATATAAATTCTAAATTAAAAAATTTCTTTGGTCTATATATTTTACACACTAATATTAGAAGCCTTAATATGAATCTTGATAAACTTGAGTTGCTAATAAATTCTATGGAAAAAAAGCCAGATATAATAATTTGTACTGAGACTTTCAATATAAACTGTAATCACTTCTACAACATCCAAAACTACAATATGTTTCACACTAACACATTCTTGAACAGGAATGATGGTGTTTGTGTTTACATTTGTAAACACATTCAACATACATGTAAATTAATATTTTTGGGAGACATGCAATCCATTTTTATGGAAGTTTCAACTAATAAGGATAAAATCTATTTTACTCTTATTTACAGATCCCACGAAATAAGTGTAGACAAATTCGTTGATGATCTTTTCACATATTTATCCCAAATTTCACATTTAAAGAACCATTTTATCATTGGAGACATAAATATTGATATAATGAAGGAAAATAATCTAGCTTTACAATATCTCATTAAATATTATGAACTTGGTTACATATCTTATATAAACAGTCCCACTAGAGTTTCTAGAGATACTAGCTCATGTATAGACCACATATTTGTTAAAGCAAATAACAATATTTATATTAAATCATTTACCTGTGACCTTGATCTTACGGATCATTATGCTACAATCCTTATGATTGACAAAGATAAACTCACACCTAATAAACCCCTAAATTTACCCAACTTTAATAATATTAATTTTAAAAAACTCATTAAGCACCTCAGTAATATCGACTGGACTTTTATATATAATGAAAAGAACATAAATAATGCGGTGCATTTATTCATAAATTCTATATTAAATGGAATTGATATTTCAAAAATTAAAGTTAAAAAGTCTATTAAAAATAAATCTCGTAAAAATTGGATTACAAAGGGACTGATTGAATCATGTAAAAATAAAAATCGACTTTATAAATTAACAAAAAAATATCCTCTTGATAATAATTTAAAAAGTAAATACAATAGTTATAAAAATTTACTTCACATTTTGATTAAGGAAGCTAAAAATCTGTATTACCAACGTATATTGAGCAACATATCTCATGACATTAAAAACTTATGGAAATTTATAAATTCACAAATAAATAATGATAAAAATTATAAAGAGCCTATAAATAAATTATATGATGAAGTTATCGATAAAATTTATGAAAATGATCTTGATATTGCCAATATTCTAAATGAATTCTTCATTAATGTTGGACCTAAAATGTCACAGAAATTTGATAAAATAAATGACTACATATTCTCTGACTCTATTAAATCCCCAACTGACTCGATTTTTATTACTCCCACTTCTGAACAAGAGATTCAAGACATAATTGGTGGTATGAACATAAAAAAGTCTGCCGGTGTTGATTACATTTCAATTGCTATTATTAAAAAAATTTCTGCTCAAATTTCTAAACCATTAACTTTTATTATTAATAAATGCATAGAATCTGGAGTTTTTCCTGATCATTTTAAAAAGACTGTCGTCATACCTGTCTATAAGTCAGGTGATAAAACCAAATTCACAAATTACAGACCAATATCTTTGATATCTAACTTTGGTAAAATCTTTGAAAAAATCCTAAAAAATAGATTTGATATATTTATACAGCAACACAACTTATTAAACAAATTTCAGTTTGGATTTCAAAAGGGAAAGAGTACTGATGATGCAATTAAACATCTGGTAAATAAGTTAAATAATTCACTAGACACCAATATTCCGATTATTACGGTATTTCTAGACCTAGCAAAAGCTTTTGACACTGTCAACCATGAGTTACTCTTATATAAGCTTTATAAGTATGGATTCCGAGGTTTAACTTATAACTTGATCAAAAGTTACTTAGAGGGACGCAAACAAGTTGTCAACATTAGAGATACATTCAGTGAGGAACTAACTGTTTCTTGTGGTGTTCCGCAAGGTACAATTCTAGGTCCTTTATTTTTTATTTTATATATCAATGATATATTTGATATTTTACCCGATGGACAACTAATCCCTTTTGCTGACGATACTGCTATTATTGTAGAAGCTATGTCTTGGGATGACACAATTTTTGCAGCGGACCAAAGCCTAAACAAAGTTCATAAATGGCTGTGTAAAAACCACCTAAGCCTAAATATTGCGAAAACTGTTTTTATTACCTATGGCAGCTACTCTGACAGTGTACCCAAAATTTGCGATATCAATTTACATACGGAGAATTGTAATGACGTTACTTGTAATTGTCCAAAGATTAGAAGAGTGACGGTGGCTAAATATCTTGGTATAGACATAGATTATAATTTAAAATGGGGTCAACACTTATTGAGAATTACTACTAAACTTAAACAATTCATCTTTATTTTCTACAAACTATCTAACATGCTTGATCTAAAACATTTACTAATTGTATACCATGCGTTCTTCTGGTCCTTGGCAACATATGGTATTATAGCTTGGGGAGGAGCATATGAAAATGCATTTAACCCCTTAAACCTCGTTCAAAGGTCTATAATCAAAATCATCTTCAAAAAGGATAAACGTTATCCATCTGAACATCTATTTTTAGATACTAACATGATTACTATTAGAAAATTTTTCATTGAAAAAGCCTTATTAAATAATTTTTCCTACATACAAGATATTTATACAAAAATTGTTAATAAAAAAAGGGTACCTTATGTTATACCCCCTAAAGTAAATAAAGACATTGGCAGGAGAAATTATACATATGTAGCATATAAAATTTTTAACCAACTTGATGCTAATTTAAAGCTGTTCGACATGAAATCCAGTATGAATAGAAAATTATTGAGACATTGGCTAATTCATCTGGATGATGAGGTCATTAAAACTATATTATAATGATTGTATTATAAATTTACCTTTAGTTTCTTCTTGTTCTTTACAGCGAATATTCCGATTGTTACTTTGTTACTTTTTAAATTTCACTTTATCTTTACTTTCTTTTGTCTGTCTTACAATATTCTATTTTTTACTATAGCGAAATTCATTATCAGCATGTATTAGTTTTTCATGTCTCGCGCACAGGGTTAGCCCTCAGCGAGGTACAGGATTAGAAATTAGAAATTTAATAGAATTGTACTATTGATATTTAGATTTCGTAACCAGAATGAACTCAAATTTACTTTGTACTTTATGTATTTCTGTACTTTTATAAGCATGAAATAAATAATAGTAATAGTAATATTGATCATTTTTGGGCACATTTAAGATAATAAATTTATTACTAATTGCTTATTATTAATAATTTTCCCTTAATCATTTATTATTGATAAATGTATTTGAAATAACACAATAAAGGAAATAATTCAATGAATGTAAATGATTATTTTCATACATTTGATTTACTTAAAAACAAATTTCCTGAGCCGAAATGAGAAAAAATAGTTGTTTTAGCACTGTTCAATTATTTCTTCATTATATGTCGGATTTCGGTTGGCAAATAAACACCGATAGTTGTGTTCGCAGTGTGTATCGTAAGGAGAATTCGCAGTATGTACGGGAAATTATATATACGTCGCATTCAACGTTGCATATGTGCAACTGTACGTAAATACGTTTCACGCCTGTGCGCGTGTATTGTAGACAGTTTTGGTCCAAGGAACATATCACAGAGGTTTCGAATAGGTCGAATCTGGAGGGTTGCTGATTCTCTACCCTCCAAATCCCTTCAGAGACCGTTCGAAGCAGAAGCTTACTTTGCTTTGCTCCACCTTCCTCTGTACAAGCTCGAAACTTGAACCGTATCCTCCCCCGATTCTCGGTTTTCTCATCTAGCAAGAAACGACGCGGACAAAACTCGACATCGCCAAACAACGGCGCTCAACTGCCCAATCAATACGTTTCACTTTGCTAAATTATTTTCCGTCAACTTTTTATTTATAAAAGATGATGAATTGAAGTAAGTAGGGTCCAATTGAAGTTGACTGAAAATTGGTTGACCAGTTCTCGAAGATGAAGTTATGTTTACGATTTATATATTTAATTAGTTTTATTGCTAACACTTAGTTTTCGGATGTTGGTCTATTTTCTTCGTAGAGAGCTTTGACTTTGTTATTTCTACCTAAGAGGATGAATACCTTCGTCTTGGAGAACCAAACACAAACATTCACTTTAAAACTACTCTGTGATAAACCGTCGCTAAGATCGGTGGCTTAATAAAATACAAACAGGAGTACACAGAAAGTGTAGGTATGTTTATAAATTACACATTTAACTTATATATTCTTGCTAAAAATGATACGCATGTTGTTGCTTTTTATCATAAATTTCAAATGTTATAATTAATCAACTTTATTTTGTTGACGTAATTAAAAAATATAACGTAGCTAACTTTAAAGTAGCACAGATTTAAGAGGAGTTTGTAGTGTAAAAACTAAGTGTAAGAAGGAATGCGTGAAAAATTGCACAAACTTAGGTTTTAATCTAATATTTTGTATTAAAAAAGACTACGTGACGAAAATAATTATAATTCTATATTTTTATAAATTTAGGAATTTTTTAAATTTGTTGTTCTCGTTAAAGTCCATGTGAGATAATGTTTTATGTAAAAATAATGTATTTAATTTTTTAACCCTTAATGTTTATCCGTATAGAAAAAAACTTAATTTTTTGAAATTATGATATTCAAAGAGTATAGTAATAAAGTTACTAATAACATTAATAATTTTTTAATTCTTTATACTTAGAAATACCTACATAATTTACGAACAAATTACGATATTTTAAATTTTTGTTTATTTATAAAATGACTTGAATCATAGAAATGTAATATTATTATCCAGTATAATAATATAATTAAAGTTTTTTTTATAGTTAAGGGACCGTCCGTAAATTACGTACGATTTTTTTATAACTTTATCTTTATTTATTTCAAATACCTTTATATTTTTATCCTATATTAATAATCTTACGTAACTTACGGATGGCCCCCAAAATCATTATAATACGAAATTATTTAAATATCGTGTGCTAATTAGTATTTTAATAGAATTAAATAATAATTATGTAATGCAACTTTTATTTTACATTTTGAAATATTTTATCTGCATTAATTGTTCAATGATTTCACAAAAAACAAAAGTTTTTCCCCTGTACGCTTGACCATAAAGAGCTAAAACTTTGAATATTTTTTTTAAACAATTTTTAAAATGAGCTTCAAAAAGAACAACAAATTCACAAAATTATTTTATTATAATTCATACATCAAAATTTATATTAAAATCTAAATTTGCTCAAGTTTTAGCTTTCTTT
>JABFQK010000124.1:0-13519 GCA_022816885.1 Trissoscelio sp. ZL-2020
CACAGGAAAGTTGTAAAACTGTAATTTCTTTATCGACCGAAATTACAAATTCATGAGTCTATCATGGCTTTTTATATTTGTCGAGTTTATTTATAGATTACAAAAATGTCTATTGATTGCATGGCAGTCATTTCGATAATTATTGGCTAATGTTTTCAATGAATAATTAAGTTCTTTCATTTCTGTTTATAATTCTATGTACAGAGCATTACAAATACTGCATTTATAGTTTTGGTGCATTGTCAGAAGGGTTTGCGTGATTGCAAATGATTAATTAATGAGTGGTACATTTAGTTACAAATTGTACTCAAACGTCGACTGAAATGTTAAAGAATATGAAGTGCATAAATTTTCCTTTCAAATAAATGTTTTCCATCAATTGAAACTCGACGAAAGATTTCACTTCCTGACGAGTGATAACGCAATTTTAAAGCGAAATTCATAACGCTTACAAATCCACCGACATTTTCATGATATTCATTTTCTTTTATTTTCCACTTGATCAACTTCATATTGATCGTAGAAAGCTAAGAAAAAGTGTAACAACTTGCAACCTGACATTTCAAATCTAAACAAATTTTTATTCAATAATATCAATTTATTTCCATAATTTGAATTTCCTGCCTTTAAATTACGATTTTTATCGCTTTCCTTAGGAAATCAATAAGAGTGGTATAAAATATCCAACATAATGCTTAATGAAATGTAACTGAACACATTGATGTTCAATCAAGACGAACGTTAACTTGTTGGCGCCAAGATAAGCAAAAATCAATTTTAAATGAAAAAAAAAAAAAAAAAACGATGAAAAATGACGAAGAAAGGATAATGTACGGTTTAGTATAACTAGAAAGTAGATTTTCTTAGAATGCAGTAATATTTACAAAATATAAAGTATTTTTTGCTTTACTTGTAATCCATACAAAGTATTTCTAATAAATAAGTGATCATTTTAATTTTTAAGAAAATTGAAGAAAAAAGTTTTATTTTTAAAAAAAGTTTGTTTTTAAACCAAAAATTTTTTTAAATACAAAGTAATTGACTTATAATTATGAAAACAATATAAGCATGGATGAATAGACTAGTCTAAAAAAATCTAACTATAAGTTGAATTCTGCGTTTAAAAAACATTGTCATATATGCTTTACATGTAATCTAAAATATGATGCAAGATAATTCTGAGAATTTTTTAACGTAAAGACAATCTTCGTTTTAACCTAACTTCTTGTACTGTATTATAAGAAGCAGGTTACTCAAAATAATGGATCCCAATAGATATAACTAAAATACTTTATTATTTCAATAATACAACTTTAACGGTACGATGCGTGTCGACGCCAACGTTCAAGTGCTGATTCATAGCGCCAACTTTACAACGGTTACAATCTAAAGGCGCGTTCTCACAGTTCACTTCTATAAAGGCAGACGTAAAAATGAAAAATCAATACATAACTAAATACTCTTTAAACTAGCATAAATATTATCGGGTTACATTTGGTTACAAATTAATAGCAACCCGTTTACTAAGCTCATGGTATGTAAACGTACGTTTTAGGCGACATTTATATTGATAATACAGTTATATATTTATTATTGTTCTGAGAATGGTTGCGTGCCTGTCCCGGCCGGTATGAGGGAATGAACCAATAAGCGTTGAGTTGCGCGCGCAGGGGATATGCTTGGGGATGGGGTAGCCTACGCAGTCAGGCCCCGCCACACTTCGGTCCTGGCCGTCAAGTAGTTAACATCGTGTATGCACATAGTCATTTCTAAATCTGAGTCCCAATACAATTATAACATATTAAAGAGTATATCACAAGGTCATTTAAATATACCTGTGTTGAAGTTAACTATTTTTCTTATATCTATTTTACTTGCATTCAGTTATTTCTATTTTATAAGTTGGTAGTAACCTAACCCTTCTTACAAGACTTTGTGAACAGCTATAGTCGCTCACTTTCTTGTTGATCACAGACAAAAAGACATGTAAGCGTGGAAAACTTGTAATGTAATCGAGTTGAATCAATCTTAGTTAAATAAACTTTAGTTATTAAAAGATAATTAAACAATTGTCAGCGAAAACAACGTCAAAGGCGCCTTTGACTATGTTTAATAAATAAACGTAAGAACATGAAGTTGCTGCTGTTTTCTTAAAACCACTCCACATGGCTAAAATAAATCTACAACAATAACGTATCACAAGAGATTCAGAGTAATTTAAAAAAACACAACATTGTTTTAGATACTATGTAGATAGTTTTCCTTACTATTTCGTATTTTCAGTGTAATAAACGACCTGAAGAGGTCTGAGCATATCAGACGAAACGTCAGCTTACGATCAACATTAATAATAAAAAATCTCAAATAATACAAATATAATCTAATTATTTTTAGTTCCTAATGGTCACTCAAAATATATAAAAATTGAGAATAAATCGTTTACATATTTTGTGGTTATCAAGGAGTATATTATTTCCGAGGACGCCTATGCGCTCAAGGCTTGTATGTTATTTTATGTCGTACGAGAGCGAAAGTGGATCTTTTCGTCCCTAGGGATGCAAAACTGTGTGGTATAAAATATATTAACTTACCTGCGATAAAATGTACACAATATATAACACGATCTATAATAATCTATAACAACTGACTAAAATTTTATCCAATAAACTTTTATAAGCTAATTTTTTAGAAGCTCAACATTTACAAAGTTGCGTCGTATGTTAACTAATGAAATATATTTGTTTAGAACCACTATATATTGAGCGCTTAAATAAATAAACGATTTAAAATATTTCTCAATAATTATTTGTTTAGGATAATTACCGTCAATTATTTGAATGTACTTGTTTACTCATGTTTATTGTTTACATTGAAAATAACTGTTATAGCGCGGATCTGGGTAATTACTTGAAAAAAATGTAATTAATTACAAATTACTAATTACTTGTGAATCGTGTATTTAAATACTGTAATTAATTATATAATTTATACATACATTAAAAATATATTTTCTTTCCTAAAAATAAAATTTGAAATACTTACACAAATTTCATTATACCGTTTTCATTTTACCGTTTCAGGTCTAAAATTAATTAAACTTCTATAATTAAAAGTAATATTTTTTATCATTTGTTCCTATGTTTAATAGAAATAACATAACAGAATCGAATTAACAGAAAATTTTGTTTTAAAATTCCTCTACGAGTTTTGCAATATGAAACTTATAGTACTACACTGAGAGACCGACGTCGTAAAAATTACGTTATATGTCGGAAAACTTACGATATACTACGCAGTACATGCGATGTGGCATCGCAATTTATTGCGATTTCACTTCGTAGATTTTTGCTTGATATAACGTAAAGTTTACGAATTATATCGTACAATAATGTAGGGGTTTTAAAAATTGTTTGTAGAATGATTTGGTTTAATTATATTTTATTTAGATGTTTATTTACAGGATTGATGTTATCAAAGGTAACAACTCCGTTTATGGCACTTAAAGTCTATTTTTCGAAAATTACAAATCACGATTCTCAGTTCTTAATTCACGACCTTTCTCGACCATTGCTCAAGTTCGAATCCGCCCTGCCCTTTGTCTCATCGTTGCATCTTGCGACGGACCCCTGTGACGTAATATTGCGCCACTCAGGCCCACCCTCCAACACGCTTTTCCTATCTCGACTCGTCATTTTCGCGCCAGGCCTGTACCAAAATAATTTCGGTACCCCAAAAAATCCCACAACTCGGCCGTCCCGACACGTCATTCGTCCCCGAATGACGTAATAATCTTCTCATTCTCTTCTTCTTCAACTTTTGTCTTCGCTGATCTCGCTCAATCGTAGTCTCGCCGAACTTATGAAAATCCTTCGAGGAAAAGACTGTCCCACGATCGGAACCTATTCCCCTCGAATTTTCGCATATCGCTGCCTGTAATCTCCTTTTGTCTAATGACTTCTCTCTTCTGGGCTTCCAAAGGTTTTGACACAACATCTCTTCAGCTTCACCTTCTATGACTCGCACTGTCTCATTCATCCTCGTTTGCTCTGCATCGCTCAATTGCTTCACTGTCTCAGAAACTACATTTTCTGCCAAACTGCTTTTCGTCCCCTTCGATGAAGACGCTTCTTGTTGCACACTACCGCACTCGAACGTTACACCCCCCTTTGGCAAGTCGGATGGACGCTGAGCAACGGTCGCAATGTTTACATCACTTACAATCAGTTTTTCTTTCTCATTCGCATTCAATTTGGCATTCGCTATCTCTTCACTCGTTATTTCATCTACATCAATTTTACACACATACCTCACTTCATTCTTGGATACACGTGGTTTTATCGTTACATCATCATCAATGTGCAGAATTACCTGTTTAAAGAAATTCCTACCCATCAATAAATCATACTTTATTAGTTTATCCGCGACAACATGGAAGTTTACAACGTAGTCATTATCATCTAGACGCATTTTCAAACACACTTCGCCTCGTGACCGCATAACTTCTGAACCCATACCTCTAAAACATACACCCTTGCCACTGAACTTAGGTTCACCTAATTTCCTATATTGAGATTCGCTCAACATGGAAATAGCGCTGCCGATATCTAAGAACGCTATCATATCCTTGTTGTCAATTCTGACTTCTTTCGTATAGTCCCCGTCTTCCGGCCTAACAATCATATTACACTCTACTTCGCTATTTTCTGTGTTCTTCGGACAATTCGCAGCTATGTGCCCGAAATCGCGACATTTGAAACATTTTCGTCCTTTACTCATATGTGGACAATCCACACTCGGATGTTCCGCGCTTCCGCAATTAATACATCTCCTTTTCCACGGTTTCTCAGTCGCCGACCTTTGACCACTCGCTTCTTCATTTTCGCTATTCTTACTCGCTTTTTTCTCGCTATCATCATACACTTTTTTCTCACTATTATCACACGCTTCCTTATCACTGTTACCGCTCGCTTTCCTTTTCGACAAGTCACCCTCTGGTCTATAATCATTCAACGAAGTTTGCTCAAATGCTATAACCAGATCCTGCACTGAAATGAAACGATTTGCCCGAGCTATAGTACGCAATGTTGTGTTCGGTATTCCTTCGATTATATACTCTAACAAATCTGTCTTTTCTACTGGAACTAAATTCGCTAATATTTTCTTGGCATTCACATAATCGCAAAACGTTTCATTCGTGTCCCACACTCGACCACGGAATTTATCTAATGCTTGAATTTTGTTTTGTTGCCTAACAAACATCTCTTTAAACTCGGTTATTAATTCATCTAGTGACATCGTCGTGTACTCTACTCTCGAATGAACCCACTGCGCGGCTGTCTTTTTTAGCTTCATAAAAAAGAGACCTCTCGCATTGTTTTCATTTAATCTCTGTGTATCTTTTAAAGATACAAACCGCCTAATCCATGTTTCCGCGAGATCACGCTTCCCATCAAAATCATTTATCATTTCTGCTACGACTGATAATTTCAATGTCGGTTGCGCTTCGCCCCCTACGTCGCTCGTGCCCGATCGCGCCCCGCTATTCGCGATACTTGGTGGCGCTCGCACATCGCTATTTTCATCCCTGCGCGCTTTCTTCCCGTCGTGCTAACTCTCGCCTTAGCTCATCGTTCTCGCGCTGCCGTTCTAAGTCCCTACGCAATAGTTCTATCTCTTTTCGCTCAAGTTCCATCTCTTTTCTCAACGCGTCATACTCTCGCTGCATCATTCGGCGCTCTCTCTCACTCCACTCAACAACGCTATTGTCTCTAGTTTGGGCTAGCCCGTCCGCTGGGCCTCCCCCACTCGCACCACTTCTTACCTCCCTTCTAACATCGTCGCGCTGCCGCCCGACCTCGTCTCGTCTCGCTGCGCCAACGATGTCCTCTGGCGAGTTGCTGCCGTCTTTGTCTTGGGGTCCGCCCCCCTCTCCGGCAGGGTCCTTTGTCGCCGTATGTGTCTCATCCTCGCTGTTTTCACTGTCGTCCCCATGAATATTCATATATTCATATTTATTACAATTGTTTATGACTATATAGTCTATACAAAGGGGGTTTCAAATTTATAAACATTAATCACATAAAAGATATTACAAATGTTCATTACATACAGGTCGTATAAATAATAATAAATAAAATAATGTACTTTACAGGTCAAACATGAAAAGTTTTACATATTTCTATGGTTTTTCTAATAAAATTGTATAATTTATAAGCAGTGATCAGGTCTGTTGCTTGAAGAATTGAAAGCCATAACTGCCCAGTGTCGACTGTAACATTTTGGTTGTTCAATATTTCTTTACGCGGTGTATCAAAAATATGACATTCATTCAGAAAGTGGTAAAATGTGTCTTTTTTATCACAAAAGCAACGAGGGCAGTTACGCTTCGACAAAAATTCGATACGGTATCCATCAACGATAATACGTCCAAAGTTTACTCCCATTAGTCGCATTTGTGCTATGAGTGAAGTAACTTTCGATGGTTGTTCTAACAGAAGATATGGTTGTAGGTTCGACGTGATCGGTAAGTACGGAAGTATGGACAATGAATTTGTTTGTGACAAACGGTTCAAATCGTAGAAACGCAAGTACAGTTCGTAATTCGAACAAATACTATCGAAGTTTTCGTATAAAGAGTCACGTGATAAATTGTCCCATAAATGAGACATTTCGCTGTTATCGAAGTACAATTTGATTTGTGAGCACCAGTTGTATTTTCTATTCGTATTGTTTGCAAGTTGTTTTAATTTATTGAAACAAATCTTTGGGTATCTATCGTTTTGCATCTCCAGTAATTTTAAAATGTATTTCAAGGCTGATTTGAATATCAAATAGGAAGTATGTACCGAGTTGGTCTCCATACGGATTGCATAGTTTGGGGTGTAGGCCGGTAGATTAAGAATCCTTTTCAAAAAGCAAGTTTGAATAACATCACATTCATCCCCATAGTCTAAACCCCAAACTTGAATGGCGTATAAGAGGACACTAGAGATCATTCCCCCGTACATTTTCAATTTAGCTGGCCATGAATTGATCTTGTTGCTGTTAATCGTGCTCACGACAGAGTTCAATGCCATTCTGGCTGCTGAAATTCTCGTTTTGGATACTCTGCTCAAGTTAAGTGTATTTGAATATTGTATACCTAAGTAAGTGTACTCTTTTACAATCTCGATGATTTCTGAACCAAAATAGAACACTGGCGTGTTTTTTGGTGGTCTACCCGGTTTTTTAAATTGTACAATTTTAGTCTTTGAAATATTAACATTTAAACCATTTAATTGGCAATATTCAAATAGTATTTGTAATTTACGTCTCAAATCGAAAATTGAATAAGCCAGAATGACTATATCGTCTGCGTAAGCCAGTAAGATTACATCATTCGCAAAATCAATTGATATACCAGACAAGCCACGAGATCTGAAGAATTCATCTAAGTCACTCAGGAATAACGAAAATAACAAGGGGCTTAGCGTATCGCCTTGTAAAACACCTTTAGAAATTTTAAACTGTCTAGTGAACTGGTTATTAGATTTTATACGTATATTCGCTTTTTCATAAAAATTAATAAGAATGTTTATAAACGATGAACTAACGCCTAAATCAAAGAGTTTACGCCAAAGTATGGAATGAATGACCGAGTCAAAAGCTTGCTTAAAATCCACAAATAATGCCAGGACAGTTCCTTTCGGGCGTGCCAAATGTATTTGTATCAGCGAGTTAAGTGTGAATATATTATCTATACACGACCTATGGGGGCGAAAGCCCGACTGAAACTCCGGGAGACTATTTGTGGATGTCGCCCATTGAAATAAGCGTTTAGACAAAATACTTGTGAAGATTTTTGTAATATTATTAACTAACGCAATAGGTCTGTAATTCGACGTATCAGATTTAGAACCTTTTTTATGTAGCATTAGAGTAACAATTTCAGTCCAGGAATCAGGTATGTGATTTGTTTCGAGTATTTTACTGAAGAAGTGAGCTAAGAATGTCATCCAATTACCCGGCAGATATTTAAAAAATTCGTAAGTAAGACCATCGGAACCCGGTGTTTTACCATTTTTACATCGCTTCAAAGCATTCTCGATTTCATGGACTGAAATTGCACAATCTAATATTGGATTTCGAACATCATAAAATACCGATTCAAAATTAATGTAGACTTCCTCATGGTTTACCAAGAATTGAGTCCAACTATCTATGTCCATCTCTTCTCTCATCACAGGTTTGAATCTAAGTACATTCATAGCCTTCCAAAAAGTTTTGGAGTCCCTTGCAGTAGAAATCGTTTCGATAATTTTAGCTGTAAGTTGTTTTTTATATTGAAATTTTTTACTTTTAATTGTGTCATAATAAGTACGTTTCGACAAAAAATAACTAGTCAAGCTTTCTACGTTGAATTTATTTTTTTTACATTTTTTTAACTCTGTTAACATCCGTTTTTTCAATTGTAAACATTGTTTATCATACCAAGGTTTGTATTTATTTGCCGGTTTATGTGTAATGCGCATATTCAAATTAATAGCAGATTGTTTGATTGAATTAATTAGTAAGGAGTTTAAATGGTCAATATCTGTATCTTCCACAATTATCGACGGATTTCTTGCCATTATATCTGTATATTTTTTGCATTGCTTAGGGTTCCATTTAAATTTTTTGTATTGTAAGGTAGGTTTATCTGCATGTATTCTATGGGCAAAATCTATTGTCAAATTTGTAGGGAAATGGTCTGAGCCAGTATTCAATTGATGGACTGAAAAATCAATCACTAAATCTAGGAATTTGAGTGAGCACCAGACTTGATCTATTACGCTGCAGCCGCGAACACTAACGTGCGTAAAGTTTGCCGGGTTGTCACTTCTGGTTCTTCCGTTTAGTAGAATGAAACCATTAGATTCCATAAACTCTATCAGTTTGCTACCCCTGTCATTGAGAGTTAGATCGTTGGAAGATCTTGAAGAGGTTATTACATTAGATGGTAAGAAGTTGCTGTCCATTTGATTGAGTTCTGCTACTCTCGCATTAAAATCTCCGCCCAAAACAACTGAAATTCCTGGGTTAGAATGTAAAATATCGGATATGTGTACAGAGAGTTCCGATGTAGCTTCTGCAAAGTCAATGGAAGGACTAAGGTAAATAAGTCCCAAAATAAATTCTCTATTTCCATGTGTAATTTTTGTGAAAATCCAGTTATTTGTTTTTAAAATTTCTTGACAATTATAGAGTTTTTTTTGGTACAAAATTATCAGGCCGCCTTTCGTTCTTCCTCTGGTAAATTCTCTGCTTGACTCCACATATATTGCAGAAAAGTTTTTACAAAGTTTATTAAAGGATATTACGTTGTGGTCAGCCCAAGTTTCGCATAAACAAATTATATCTGTGTCTTGGTACATCTCTTCTAAGTCGGACAGATTTGCTAACCCGTGCACATTCCAGTAAACAATTCTAATTGGGTTAGGTGTTTTTTTCGCAGTTATTCGCGATAGGAGTGTCTTCGATGTTGTCCATGTTTGATTTGTTTTCTTTTTTGCTATGTTTGGAGGTACTTCGATCTCCTTCTGGGTTGACGCGTTGAAAATAGTCTGTTATAGTTGATGGTCCCTGATGATGCTCTGCATTAATTCCCTTTTTGGGACTGCCACGTTGTTTTTTAGCGATTGAGGATTCGCCTGAGGCTTCGCTGTCGAAAGATCGTTTTCGCGTTCCTCCTGGTGCAGGACGAGTGAGTTGTACATCATTCTTCATACTCAGTTTCGGGTTTGTCTCCACAATACGCCTTTCCTCATTCGTCAACTGGTTTAAGTATTTCTCAGATTGTTTGAGATCAAATAAGTTCCCGTTTATCTGTAGAAATAGGCCCTTAATTCTGACCATTAAACCATTAGCTTTGAACGATTGCACTAATTTCAAAAGTTGACTTCTGATATTTCTATCTTCTCTTGACAAATCCGGTACAAAAAAAATGTCTTCATTTTTCCACATCTGCTTTCTCCCGTATAAGGCAAATTTCCATTTTGGAGAATTAAATTTAATCAAAATTCGTCCCCATGAATATTTTCATGGATTATCATCCACATCTCCTCTGTTTCCTGTTCCAACATTCGGGCGATAAGCTCTGTCTTATTTCCCGATACAGGTTGACCTCTATGCCTCAGCAGTGCTTTCAGCTCCGCTGTCTTAAGTTTCCTCAGTTCCGACATCTTTTTCTGCGAAATGTATTCCTGCATTCACTTCGCCACTATTTCGGAACTTTCGGGCACTTTCTCACACACAACTAAGGTCTTTTTGTTGTCTCTTTTCTACAAAGCGCCAGCTATGCGCTTTGCCACTGTCTATCACTGCCTTTGTTTCCACAAAGTACGTGTTGTGTACTTTGCCACTGTCTGTCAATGTCTTTGTTTCTACAAAGTATGTGCTGCGTACTTTGCCACTGTCTGTCACTGTCTTTGTTTCTACAAAGTACGTGCTGCGTACTTTGCCACTGGTTTTTTCACTGGTTTTCCACACTGTCTTTGTCCACAAAACACTGGTGATGTGTTTTGCCACTGTTTCTAACTACAAAGCACTGGTCGTGTACTTTGCCACTATGGGACCGAACTTTTCTCTCTCTTTCTCTCGCGCGCGAACTGAATTTCACTGTCAATGTCTATGGCTCTTTGTTATCCCGGCTTTGAGCCCCCACTTGTAGGATTTTAATGATTGGTTTTGGAATGGTTTGGTTAATAAAAGATCTATTTATTATAACACTCGATAAATGATACAATAAAAGATATAGAGATAACAAATTCACGGCTTACACTATAGATTCCTTTGTTACAGTTCCGCGCGACGCTTTTCACGACTTTCCTCGACCATCGCTCAAGCTCGAATCCGACTCTCTCTTGCAGGCACAAAGGGACCTCAAGATGGGCCCTTTGTGCCTTACATAACGCAACTCCGGCCCACCTCTAATCCCGCTTTTCCTGTCACAACTTGTCTCCCTCGCGCCAGGCCCGTACCAAAATAATTTCGGTACCCCAAAAATCCCACATTATAACTATTAAAAATGATACAACTGCTCATGATTCATTTATTAGAAATATTACATATTATTAAAACGTGTATTTCACTTGATTATGACAAAAATTTCAGTTCACAATCACATGAAAACAATTCCCGTTTTAATCAGATGAGCTCGCAAGTAAAATTCACTAGATTTTTGGCTCCGTGTAGTTTGGTATGATAAATAATGGGAATAAATTGTCCGAAGTGAAATAATTCGTCTGAAGTGAAAAGTTCCCATTATTTATCATGGTGACAATTTTTACTAACGGCGACTTATTTTAAGGGAAAAAATTGATGTATGGTTATTTTAGTTATTTTACTAATTTCAGTTTAATAAAATTATGATCCTTAATTTGCTTGTTTTCAGTCTTCTAGTCTATTGTATTAATAAATTTTAATTATGACAAAATTAATTTTATCCGTCTTTTATTTCAGTAGTTGTTAAAATCTTTTAATTATGATTATCTTGCTGTTTTTAGCTTTTAGATTTAAATTGTATATGTTTGCTAAATTAATTATAATTGGTTTTGTTTTAGATTTAAGTTATATCTGTTTACTGAATTAATTATAGTTAGTTGTGTTTAGGATTTAAATTACCCGTGTTTGTTAGTTTGAATTACTTAGTTTTATTAGTTTTATAATTTTGTTGATTCAATAAGTCTCGTTCTTTTTTTTTTTTTCATTAGTTGTTTTATATAATTATAATTTGTTCGAGGTTATTTCTAGTTTACATAATCTTCTGTAATATATTAAAAATTAATCTGGTTTATGTAAATTAGTTTTATAGACTTTGTTAATACAATAAGTGTTGTTTCGTTCTATATAACTATTATGAGTATTATTTTGTTCATCATAAAATTTATAATTATTAAATTATACTTGCTCAAATTAGTTTTAGGGTTTTTAATTGATTCAATCATTTTCATTCACTATTTTCAATAAAAAATTGTTGGTTACGACACGATACGGAATCGTGATTAAATTTACAAAACTTTTGCTTATCATATTAGTTTTATGGGGTCCTTAACAAATAGTTGTAATCAAAAAATCATTCAAATTGGATAATCAGAACAAAAGATATTAGCGATCAAATTACGTCGGGTTACACTAACCCAGTGTGGTAACTACGGGGTTTTTAACTCTGGTAACTGAGCGTTAAATATAATAAAAAATGAAAGAATTCTTATCACAGTATGCTATATCATATGAACAAAATCGTTTGGATTATCAGCAGGAAAATTCATTATCTAAAATAAATAAAAAAATTACCAAAACAGTTTTTATCATATGTTCGATAATAGAAATAGAAACACGATAATTATTAAGTACACGAACATACATATTTATAATATTGTTTACTTCGCAGGATATAATGCAAATATTACTTTTTCTATTTTAGTTCATTTTTTTGAATTTTTTTTAAATTTATATTTAATTTATATTAAAAATAAGACATCATGATATTACTGAGATGTTGTAGAAAATTTTAAAATGAAAATATGTACGGTTTAATGATATTTGTTATTGTTTATTGTACAAATAGTAAAAATCTTTTTTTATTTGAAGATTTTTGCTCAGTTTAATGTGTCTCATTTTTACCCCATTTGTCTCACTTTTACCCCGTCTCACCCTAATTTTAATTGAAACATAATTATAATTATACTTTTTAATTTAAAAATAAAATGAAAAAGACTGAAAAAATACCTTTTTGTATAAAAAATAATGATTATATTTTTTACTGAATCTTAACCACACTTTTAAATTAAGTTACAACATTGATAACTTTTAAGACGTGAATACAATCTATCAAACTTAAATAATTTTTACATTCACATTTTTCACACAATGATTCACTTATATAAAATTAAACAGCTTGTAACTTTAATGGTCTTAGCAAAACATAAAAAAAGTCTGGTAGATTTCATAAGAATTCTTTGCAAATTATATCAATTTTTTGGTAATTCTATAACAATTTCTTTGAAGTCTACAAGACTGTTTTTATCTTAATCTTTTAACTTTTATAAAATAAAATATTTGTAACTTGATTAATGATGATTTTACAACGATTCTTCGTTGATGAAGATGTTTAACGATGTTTTATTTAAAACATTTCGTTGACAAAAACTAAAATAGTCCGATTTTTTTACGATTAAAATTCAAATTTTCAAGAACACGCACATCTTAAAAAAATTATTATGCTGAAAGTCCCAGTTTACTTGCATAGTTATTCCAGATTCTATGGTTTCCCAAAGTCCATGGTTGTCCTTCACTAAAATATACAACATATAATTAATTAACCATGTAATTGATAAAGTTGTAGGGAATCGTCACACCGAAATAAATAATATAGTATACAAAATATTCTGCCTATCTTTGGTCCCTTGCGCAGCGGTCGAGAAATACGCGGCATATTCGAGCTAAAAAAACGCCAAGACTTACAAGAGAAAATGTATTAAACTTTCACCACGTCTGGTAA
>JABFQK010000125.1:0-13505 GCA_022816885.1 Trissoscelio sp. ZL-2020
GAGCGCTGGCAACGCCACGTCAGAAAGGTATTTGTTCGACTCGCTGATCAACCGCGAAATGTTTGAATTAACGGGGGGGAGGGGCGGACTCAGTGTGTAAGTCAAAGGACGCAGTGTCAGTGAAATGAAGCGAGCGGCGCTGTCGAGAATTGGAATGGAAAATGTCTGGGAAGGTCGTGCCGCGCTTGCAAAAAGATAATGAAATCATCGCGTTGCAAAACTACATAATCAATGACCGAATGTCTTGCGAATCAATGTAACGCCAAATGTCACATGGACAGTAGTTTCGTAATTGATTTGTCCGGACTTGAATAAATTATGAGACTAACAAAAAAAGGCAATCGATTATTATCATCTTGAACAATTAATAAATGATTTAGTTCCCTAATGAAAATGAAAAGTCTGAAAATGGTCTGAAGTTAGACTCAATTTGGTCTGAAAATGCTCACGAAATTGGAATATTTCAGACTTAATTCAGATTCAATTGAGATTCATTCAGACTCATTCAGTGCAACAAGATTATTTTCAGACTTTTCATTTTCACCAGGGTTGTATTCGATTTTGAGAACATTCTTTTGTCTTTTGTTTATTCGTATAATTATTTTGTTGAAATTGGAATTGCATTGATGGAACAATATAAAGCTGAATCAAATTTACGAAGTAAACCAAATCGGAATTGAGAAACTGAAAATTGAGCATAGTCGCACAAAACCTTTGAAATTTAATATTAAATTCTTGAACGGCGCGATGAAAACTGTACCTAATTATAATAGTGATACGAGGAGTTAATTTGAAATTCCATCGACGTGTTTGCATTATAAATCATTGCGACGCGAGGAATCGATCGGACCGTATTGAAATATCAATAATTCAAAGGATGATGCGAAAAAGGGTGTTACCTGTGAGGGTGGAGTTGGTAATGGTGTTGTTTGCCGTGGAAATGGCCGATTGGCTGGTGACAGGTGTACCAGCTGTGGTAGCTGTGGTTTTCGAGGAGTTATTGGGCGAGAGGGCCGCGCTCGCAGCCTGCGCCTGTGCCTGAGCCTGCTGCTGAAGATTATAATTCCAAGCGAGCAGCATCAGCTTCAGCTTATCCTCGTCTTTCATGAGCGCGCCTGACGAAATTAAAAATGCCAATTGTTCTTATAACGCTTCTCAATAAAGACAATGTACATTAAACAGCACATTCCCACTAATGCAATTAACACGCGAACTTAACGTCTTACGTCACATTAACGTGTTTTATCTTTCAACATCCTTTACAAATTTATCAGTCAGTGACGAACCCGCTTTAATTTCTCATTTGTTCGTTATTTAAGGGGACAAAAATGACAAAAATGAAAATCGATGACATTTTTAAAGCATTGTTTATTGCATTTCCCAATAGTTTAAATATTTCTCTTTAAGATGTATACAGTATTTTGATGCAAATGAAACTTTGAATTTTTTTTGTGTTATCTAAACTTCAAAAATCATTTCGATATTGAGAAATGTGCAGTGAGAAATTTTATGTACAGAATTTGCATATTTTATTTTTTAACAAATAAAAACGTTTTTGATAACGTTTATGTAAAGTTACAATCATTTTATTATTAACCCTTGTATCAAAATTCAATTTATATAAAATTAGTTTAAAAATGTGATAAAACTATACACTGTAAACCCAGTTTAGTAATTTTACATAAAATACGTAATATTACACTATATATTGTGTAATTTTACACATTTTTTACTGTCATTTTACAAAAAATATGTGAAGTTACACAATGTATACTGTAATATTACGTATTTTATGTAAAATTACTAAACTGGATTACAATACACTTTACAGTGTAAATCTTTTGAAAATTACTTTTCAAAAACAATTATTAATAAATAATAATAATACTAAGAAATTGTTATCGAATATTTAAATACTTTCAAATAAAAAAGAATTCCTAAAAAATGATTGAAAATTAATAACAATTGAAATTAATTTGAAGTTAAATATTAATTGCCCGTTATATCTTATGTGTTTTTACTTCAAAACTAAAAAAAATTGTATTTAAAATTTTGTAACAAAAGTAAAGTAAGATCAAAATAAAATATATTGCAAAATGTTTGATTCATAATTTATCAAATAAAAGAGCATGATAATTATCGCGAAACTGAAAAAGAATCGAGAATTGGAAAAACGAAAAATGAATCACGCTTGTCTCTTACCTTGCATAATACGAGAGACAGCAGAGTTTAGCGTTCGAAGAAAGGAAATTTTGAGGCAGGCTAGCTCATTGGGAATATCTCGTGACACGGGTTTCGCTCGTCACTGAAAAAAATAGTACAGGCGACATAGGCATATTTTAAGCGTCACTTACATGTGTTATCGAGTATAACGTGAAGTTAATTCATCAGGTTGAGTGTTATTCAACTGAACGAGTGACGTACCTATTCGTATGTGTCAATAGTTTTAAGGTGAAAATGGAAACAAATAAAGTGCTACAAACTCAAAGTACACAAAACGAATAAAAAAGTACACTTTTTTTATCGTCTTCTTTTATTCGTCATTTTTATAATCGATTTTCTTTTAAATGATATATTTAACAACGTATTTTTGATTCTGTTTGTAAAGTATTTTTTATAAGAAGAAATTTAATCAGCGTTAAATTATTATAGAATGAATTTTTCATTGGCAAACACATGCCTGCCTGGTACTAAATTTTTCAGTGTTTTTTTTCAATGTAAATAGGAGACTGATCATGAACGATATGAAATATATTATGATGAAATTAACTTACAATTTGCAAATGAAACAATTTTAGTGATCAAAAATAAAGCGTTGATATTATATATGCAGATTAAATTGTTGAACTATTAAAAATTTGTCGATCATAATTACTTAATATAAAATTGAAGAATAAAATGAATATTATATTAAAGAATAGCTCGTGAAAGACATTTTGAAATGTGATTTTGAAAAGATATTTTGGTAATAAAGTTTGATTAAAAACTAACGAAAAGCAAACGACATTTTTCATGCACATTTAATTCAACTGTCAATTTTCCAGGTCAGTTTTTAAAACGTGTCTAAATCGACATATTCAAATTAATTACATTTCCACAGATTTAAACATGCTTAATCATTCAGTTAACATCGAATGCTCGCAAAGCCGATCATCAGAGAGAATAGTAAAAACATTATCATGAATATACAATTTCTTATTCATTTATTACAAATTATTTTCACTTTACTTTACACGATAGAGAAAAAATTAATATAAAAGTTTAAAAAGCGAACAAAATATAAAACTTAAATGAAAAAGGCTTTTATTTTAGTTTGTAAAACTTTGTTTTGCAAAGTATTGTAGTTAATTATTAATGTAAATCTCGATTGAAATTCATCTAATGAACAAAATTATACATTTTTGTAATCATTTATTATATTAATTAATTAATTAATTAATTTGTTATATTATTATACAAAGAATTCATTTTTAAAATGAATAAAGTAAAAGTTTTTGTTTTGAAAAGTTTTGAAAGAAAATCTGAAATTTGTCCTCTCGTTGACAAAAGTGTTTACTTATACGGTTTCTGTCTCGGCGATGTCGCGAAGTTGGGTGAAGCGTTTCAATTAATTCGATTCGTAGCAGAAACACGACGGCTGCTGCGATCATAAATGCAAATGGATGAAAACCGAATTAGCGAAATTAGTGGGTCGTTGTTGGCGTAGGTGCGCTGGAGTGAGTCGCGCTCGAGACCTGATGCGATATATCCGCGCGGCGTAATTGTGATTTATTAATTATTAAATCATCGCTCCTGGCCGGAAGCGATGCCATTGATTACCGACTGGGAGCGCGCCACGTTAGCCTTTAAATCCACTCGAAATTTCGCTCGGATTGTAAAAGACTCGCGCGCCAATCAATCCGACCGATTCGTTGCATAATGATGCCTATTTGATTAATATATAATTGTTACCGTTTCGTAACCCGCGCGATAAACAAAGCCGAGTCAATTACAATTCGTTTGTAACGCGGCTTACAAATTTGCTTTGATATTTTGATGCCGTACTTTTGCGAATCGCGGTTAATCGTTTTGACGAATAAACACGATCAAAGGACGGCAATGCCGAATTACACTGACAGACGGAATCATGATAATCTAAGTCTTTGCGCGTTCATTTTATTTCTGATGACTTCATCGCAAAAATTAGAGTGCAATTGCCAGTGGTGTAATTGCGCGATTTTGAACTGATCATTGTAAAATTCGTGTATCATTTATTAATGGTAGAGTAATCGCTTCCTGAACTCTCGTCAGGATCGCCAAAAATGAGCAATGTTAAATTTATGTAATTTCTGTGTTGTCCATAACATTTTACGTTTATGGTTCGCGGATTAATACTACTGCTATAGAACGAGAGATGCGCGAGTTTATAAAATGATTTTAATATTAATTTCTAATGAACAATTTTGATTTTTCATTTTTATTAGTATAAAAAGGAGAAATATTTTGTAGGATATGTAAGCTTTTTAGGATTTATTCGAAATATGTTATAAAAGAAAAACAGATATTTAAAAATAAAAATAACTTTTCATTTGTATTCTATTTTCTTTTTTTCTTTTTTTTGTAATTTTAAATTTATTTTATTAAAAGATAGTTGCATTTTAGTTAACACAAATATGTTTAACTTTAAAATACTTTTTAGCTGGCAGAAATGTATAAGATCTCTTTATGGATAAATTTAATTTAAACATTAAATAACGCTATTTTTATAAAAGTAGTATTGAATTATGGAACATTAACGCATAACTGTACTTTGGAATATGTTTTAAGGCATGTTTTATACTTTACGGGCTCTTAGAAAATTAAAAAGTGTAATTTTTATGATGGTATTACAATTAGTTTTCATTATTATAGAAACTGATTTAGGTCATGACACGAAGTAGAATTTGCTGGCTATAATTGTTATTTAAAAAAAAAATGTTTTTTTTTTTTTGTAAAATTGGCTTCTATAATAAATTTTAGAATACAATAAAGGAATAAGATGAAAATGTTGGCTTTAAATTGAGTAAAGTCAATCAAAAGTTATATTTGAAAAACAAATTTAATGCTTTTTTCTTGTAAAAATGTAGTAGCTTTTAAGATTTTTCATTGCATGTTTAATAGCATTCTTGCTGTTGTTTAACTGATGTTTTAGAATTTTCAGATATTTTAACAACTTTGATATATTTTAAACAATTTTATAAATTTAACAATTTCTCAAAAGTTTATATAATTTTATTATTTTTACTAATTCGTAATTTGTAACCATTTTGACGATTTCAAAAATGAGGAATTTATCAGATTTTGACACATATTATTTTTTAGATCAAAGTATTTACAGTAATGATAATATTACCGACTAACAGAAGATTCTTTTAAAAAAGTGTAATTTTATTATAACTATATAAAATTATTAGATACTATTTGTATTTTATATAATCTTCTTAAATCAAATTTCGATCTGAATGATAAAAATTTTCATTTTTAATTCTCAACCTCTACATATTAATAATACAACAAAATTACAAAAAAAAGAAAAGTGAAATCCGATTCGAACAATTAATATCTCATGAAGCTCTTCTTAAATTCACAATAAACATTGCAAAGCAGACGAAATCTATCGATTAATATATAATTGTAACAACGCGTAACAGAGGGTAAACTAAGCCGAGTCAATTATAACTTGCTATCAAATGCGTTTACAAATTTGCATTGAAATTTGGATATCGCGCGATCACCGGCGTACCTTTCGCGAATCGCGTTTAATCGTTCTGACATGTAAATGCGATTAAACGGCTGCGCGAGCGAATTACATCGACGATCGAAATAGCGATCCTCTAAGTCTTTCATTGTTCCCAGGATTAATCAGATTTGACGCGTCGTTTGACGTGACTTTTGCGAAAACAATTGGCCCCGTTGATTCGCGAACGGTGTCCGCGATTGATTCGTTTAAAGGAACGCGCGAGCCATATTCGCTGTGGTTTTCCGGCTGAAATTTTAACGAACAGCGACGTCGCTCGACGTGACCCTTCGCAAGCGCCAAATTTGCGAACGCTCGTAGTGTGAATACCGCTCGATCTGTGTACTGCCGTTAATAATTCATCGCTGTTGTCTCATCTAACAAGCAAACTGGTATCGCTCGTTTGCCTGTATTAGACACCAAGCGCCTTGCATTAGCGGTCCAAATTAAGTGGAATAAGCTTATTAAGAGCAATATTCGCGCTAATCGATATTGCTTATCTAAAGAGTATCTGTTCGAGTTTCAGAATGCAAAATTGTATGTTAAAAACATTTTTAATTTAAAGGTTAAAAAAATAAATAAATCATGTAATGAATGAACAATTTCATAAGGATGAAGATGATTATTTTAGACATAGTTTACTATACAGTTTGTAGAAAAAAATAAATAAGTCATGAATAGTTGCAACAGACTCAGTTCGGCCGAAGACTTAAATGCGGTACAATGACTGCTGGTAAGGGGCTGCGAGTACAATAAGGATTGTAAAAGAAGAACCTTTTATGTTATTATGTACCGTCAATTCTTTACCCTTCCTTTTACAATCGCATAAACGTGAACAGGTGTTTAAGAACTTGTAATTATTGCCTTGTATTTTTATCTACCTGGTAATACAAGACGATGTATCATTAGTACAGGTGTAAGTTGTGACAGCTTTTTCAATAGTTTTGACATGTTCTATAAATTAGTTATTGATGGAAATCAATATTCGTGCAATAATTTAGTTTTAGTCCTAATAGTAAAATTAATATTATTTTCCGTTACAGTAATAATATAAAATGATTTTATAAGGAATATTACAAATAAAATATAGGGGCGCCTGGGGTAATTGTGATAAACAATATTTTCATTCATTAAAATTTAATTTATGCAAAAAAAACTTGTTATTTTCAAGAAGGATGATAATTTAATGATTTTAATCAAATTAGACATTTTTAAATTAAATTTTAATGAATTAAAATACTGTTTATCACAATTACCCCAGGTGACCCTATATTATCAAGATATTTTTGAACAATATTTAAAAATAAGAACATTTAAGCAATAAAATGCTTATTAAATTATTTAATTCTATCATTTAAATGTTTTAATTTAATTTAATTTAATTTAATTTAATATACATATGTTATGTTATAGTATCTTCAGTAAGAACATCAATATTCTATCTGTCAAAATTTGTCTCAAGCGTTAATATCCTTATTTCGCTTCAGTATCTCTTATGCAAGGTCAAAGGATTTACGTGTTAATTTTTATGATTGGTTTTGACAACTTCCTGGAAGGATGATACCATCTTAAAAGTTGTTTAGGTGAGTCATCGTTTATTTATTTTTACATTTGGAATTTAAAGGATTCAGTCATAAGTTAATTTGAATAATTAGATGGATTTTTAAAAAATTTGTACATTTTAATATAAAAAATCAATTGATATAATCCTTTTCATCTTGAATTAATGTAATATTGCTAAACGAGTTAAATATTTCAAACAATATCTACATTATAATTGTATTTTTCAGATATTTGGTATACGCATTGTAAACGAGGAAGTCGAAAAGTATTCAAATAAAAATCTGTTGACAAGAAAATCATACTACAACCTATCTGAAGAACTTAAACACTGATTGTGTTACTAAACACATTAGTCAAGTATATTAATTCTTTGAGGACGGAATGAGTTTTTGCATTCCAAACAAAGTGCACAAAAAAGCACAATAAACCCGATAAAAATTGAGAAGCATTTTGAGGATTTTTGAAAAAAGGTAAAAAAAGTTATTAAGAAAAATGGATTCCAAATACTAAACATTAGGGTGGATACGAAAAAACGATTTTTTTTGCAATTGAAAATTTCTATTTTTAATATTTTTTAATATTTTATTTGAGTTTTATGTAGTCATATAATGACTGATAAACATGTAATATTATGAGTTAACACTTTTTTATAATGTGTTTAAAAGAAATAATTTTTATGTAATTACTCGGAGAGATATAAATACTAATTTTAAATTAATTATTAAAATTTAATAATGAGATGCTAATTTTTAATAAATTTACTACCAATATTTAACAAATTGCAATTATAATACCAAATTGACATCCAGTTTATTAAAAATTAGTATTTATATCTCTTCGTGTAAAAGTTGAACTTCGAAATTTTTTGTAATTCGAAATTGTTACAAATATTCTGTATAATAATAATTTGTAAGAATTAAATATTATTAAATAAGTAATAAGTTGTGTTATTTTAAGTTAGGACCATCATAAGGTGCCTTAAATGTAGGATGGTAAATGAAAAAAATTTATTTTATCAAATTTATATGTCATTCTTATGTATAATTGTTTTTTATATTATTAATTCAAGTTTGAATATAGATTTTTGCAAATAAATTAATAAATTTGTTGAAAAAAGAGTGGAAAAAACGTTTGGTAGAAAAAATTGTCCCCTACCTTTTAAATAATGTAAATTAAAATAAACAAATATTTAAAGAAAAAAGTTATTACATTTTTAACTAAAATTCGATTTTGTTTCAGTTTGCAAACAATGGAATTTATTGTTAAAAAATTCTGTCTGGACGAAAATCAAAAGTTTAAGGGATTGCAATCGTGACTATAAAAAAAATATTTCAACTCTAAATAGAGAAGAAATAATATTCATTCTAAAATGTTGTGGCCATTCTCTTGAAAATATTGTATTAGGAGGAATCGCGGGTGATATGAACGATTTTAATATAAAAATTGGACGTTATGAATACACAATAAAGAACTACACAAAGAGTCAGATCTGTGAACAAATTGTAACTGATTCTGATGCTTCCAGAGAAAGTTTTGATATTACAGTTACTAATGAGACAGATATTTTTAATTACGAATTAAAAAAAAGTTTAAAACAGTTGAAAATGAATAGTGAAGGAGAAAACATGACAAAATGTATTGAAGAACTGACGTGGTACATCTATTCTCCAAAAACTACACTAGATACATCATATTTTATCGAAAATTATACATGGGAATGGGTATATAAATTTTTACAGGCATTACTATTTACTATTATAAATAACTATTTTTTACTATTTGTTAAGCAACTACATAATTTATATTGCAGATTTTTCCTAATTCGTTGAAAATCACAGTCATTCCTTCTTATTGCTCTATAATTCAAGCAGACCGGCTGCTTAGAACATTTCTTCCTCAGACAACTCAATTAAAATCACTTTATATTTGCATAAGTCATGCAATTTACGCTAATAAAATGAGGTGGTTCTCAATTATTCCAAAACTTATTCATCTTGAAGAACTCCAATTTAAGGATTTGAGCCGTTTGGAAATTGAATTAGAAGATGCTTTAATCAAGCAAATAGTAACAAATTGCCCCAAATTGCGAATCATTGAACTTGGTAAGTTTCATTATAAATTTAATATTTATTTACTGAAAATAATCAATTGCATTTCAATGGATAAAGTTTACTTAATTCATTTCAGATGCAGTAATAATAAGCAACAATGGTGTTAAGGAACTGATGTCCATATCAAATTTGCAAGTTTTATCTTTGCAGTTTGTAAAAGAGTTCAGACAGGTAGAAGTGTCTACATTAAATTACTTAACTAAATTCGAAATCTGTCCAGTAATCAATGTAGGTACTGATAATTGGTCAGATATCAAATATTTCGTAAAAGTTGTCGAAAAGATGCCTGCACTACAAAAACTACGTATATCAGGATTTAGTCACAAAGAAAGTTTGAAGCTTACTTGCATGTTATTATCTATTGCTATCTCCCAGAATAAACAAGTTATTATGATCAAAAACAACCTTCTTTATAAAGAAAAATTGAAAGTTTTCAAACGAGATATGAATGAGAACTTACCTATAACGTTAGAAATGATTATTCAAGATTGCGGTGACAATCATTTTGAAAAAGTTATTCAATTTATTATCACTTCGTTACTCGATTGTAATTATTTATTTACAGAAGAAGATTGGTTGTTTAAGAATAAATTGAGAAGTTTCGAACACTAACTTGTTGATCGACCATCTTTAAAATGTCTAAATCATTTTTATAAAATTTGTTTTGATGGAAAATTGAAGATATTTCACATCTGTATCATATAATAGTTTCTGATACGTCTATATTTTGTCATATTTGAAAATTGTATAAGGTATCCATTAATTTCTATATTCTGTCTGTGTCAAGAGTGTAGCAATCGCACAGGAGCATATACATAGTAAAATTCTTATGAATACTTATAGACCTTATAATTAATCTTCCCATATTTTCTGCATTTATCTATTGGAATGTTTGGAAATTATAACAGAAAAAAATGTTAAATTTCTGTATTTTTCTTTCACTATTTAATACAAATTAGAGCGAGAAAGATATAAATTCAACATTGTATCTATTATGAAGTTACAAACATGCCATTTTTGCTTTTTTTCTTTTGGAAAAAACGATTTTTTTAAATGATTATGAATGTAATATATTGTAATTTAGTAATTAATAGTATATTATACACCAAGGGAGCTCCCCGAGGTGCTTATGATATTTTTCATTGCATAAATACAAGCAAAGGTCGTATTTTGCTCCTGAAATTTAGGTAGCAAAATTTGACTTTATGCACATTTGATGAAGAAGATGAAATTTCATGTCAAGATAATTAATTTATAATCAATCTTGCTATTCATTATTTAAGTTTTTTATGATTGCTTATATTTACTTATTTATAACACCTATTTATTAACTAACAATGAAAATAACGATTAAAACAATATAATAATGTGTTATATATTTTGCATATGTACGTATCACATTACAAATAATATTTTGTACTATGTTATTTATTTATTTATTGAGTACAATTATTTTTGGTCTATCAGGGCATACAAAGGTGAGTAATTTTATAAATAAATTTGTTTATGTGTTTATAAATGTTTTTATTAATATATCGAATCCTTATCTTAAGGAAGAAAATAAAATACATCAATTATAATATGCAATTAATTTTGTATTTGTAATTTTTAACAAAAAATCCTTAAATAATACAATTTAAAATTCAATAACCCTAATTAGTACTTTCGTATGTCTTTGTTTAAATTACATGTAAATAAATAGATTTGTCTTTTTTCTACTTATTCATTTATGAGATATTTAATAGTCAACTCTATAAAAATAGCACATCATCGTGCGTTAGCGTTGTGAGATTTGGAAACAGTGAGATGTCGTACTGAACTGCAAGTCTTCTCTCTCTCTTTCTCTTCTTTGTGGTAGCTCATATACACTGTTCCCAAATCTCACATACGTTACTAACGCTAACGCACGGTGATGCGTTAATTTCAAGAATAGCCCCCCTTACCCATGGTCTTTCAGCAGGGTCAAGAATCATGAAATATCGATTTTCGACTTTTACGTCCAAAATGGGTGCAAACGATGTAGAATTGCGCCTACATTCATGAAATAATAATATCTAACGGTAATTATAAAATTGACCTTTTTCGATATTTCGACCTAAGGGCCATAGGGTATGTTCGGATTTCCATGGCCCGGCCGGCCGAATCAAATTTAGGCCGGTCCAGCCGTTAATTCCGAACGGCCCAAGCCTACTTTTAACATGATCAATGCCGTTCGGAATCAACGACCGGGCCGGCCCAAATCCGTCTCGGCCGGTCCAGCCATTGAAACCCGAACATACCCAATGATTTTTGTAACAATTTTAGTTTTAAAAAACCGTTAATTGTAATTTCATATTTGAATTTGAAATTTAACGGTTTGAAATGAGTTTCAATGATTTTTGTAACAATTTTAGTTTAAAAAACCCGTTAATCGTAATTTCATATTTGAATTTTAAGTTTAACGGTTTTAAATCAGTTTCAGTGATCTTTGTAACAATTTTAGTTTAAAAAATCCGTTAATTGTAATTTCATATTTGAATTTTACGTTTATCGGTTTTAAATGAGTTTCAATGATTTTTGTAACAATTTTAATTTAAAAAAACCGTTAATTTGGTGCGTTCGACTTTTTACTGGGTTTACTGGACAACAAGGATTTGAATTTGAAATTTAACGGTTTTAACTGCATTTTCGGGTTATGTTCGTATTTATATTTAACAGCTGATATTAAAAATACTTTTATTTTCAATATTTTTAAATAAATTTCGGTTACATTTTTGAGATTAAATACAAATTTTAAAGTACGATTTAGATTTTAAAAAAACCGTTATTTGTAATTTCAAATTAGAATTTGAAATTTAACGGTTTTATAACTATTTTAATTACATTTTGGGTTAAGTTCGTATTTTATATTAAAAAATCTGTTGAATATATTTTTATATTTATGTTTAAAAAGCGTAATTTTGGCGGGAATTTAAGAATTTGAACTTTATCTCTGACAAATGGCCTTAATTTCGTTGAAAGTCGAGAAACATAAGAAACGAGTTTATTTTCCGTGACATGTATTACCCCGTGGTTTTTTCCTTATATTTTCCGGCGGAAAATGCGTCGCGCAATATTCGTCCAACTGGCAACCAACCACATTGACCTGGAAAATAGCGTCTCATATTTGTAAACAATTTATAACAATGACGTTGTTTCTTTATTCCTTTTTTGTTTTATTTTGTTAGGCGTTAATTAGGAAATGTGCGTTGTTGAGAAAAATTGTATAGTTTTAACAATCCCACAATATTGACTGTTCGGAAAACATCAACGATTAGATATAGATGTATATGTATTAACTTTTTGATTAATTCGCTTGGAAAATCGATAATCAAGTGGTTAATCGAGCTTGGGATAATTTAATGAAATTCCACTTCTGACTTTTAATTGTAGTATTTCGGTATTGTTTTGAAATTTAAATGTTTTAATGACCCAGTTTTACATACTTGTAGCCACTTTTTAAACCATTTTTCTTTGTTTTTATTTTATGTATCTTTTAAGTTGAATAATTTGTGTTATTATTTACATTGATAAAAACAGTTTACGATAAGCACAATCTTTTTGAATCACAAGTCTGTTATCTAATTTATGTTCTGTTTGATTAAAAATGTTTCTTAATGTCGTTATTTTTATTGTTTATGTATACACAAACTTAACCTAAAATAATAGGTGGGTACTTCAGTTATAGTGCTGCACAAGTACAACAGAACATCACAGAACAAAATAACTAAGAGACTGTAAAAACATCAGTTGTTTTAGAGTATATAAACTACATCTCAATAATTATGTTTATTCATCAATTGGTTTTTATTGATTATTAAAAATCATTTAATTATTTAACTTTTCGATTTACGTAATGTTAAATTTATAGGTTGTATAAATATAATTACTAAATTAAATTGTTCAATTATTATTCAATTTATAAAATATATAAGTATAATATAAAACTGAATAATATGAAGTATTACGGAATTTGGGATATATTAGCTATGGGCTACGATTAGCTTGCAGCGCGCCACAAAAATGGCGGTTTAAGACGCCCTAATTCGTTATCGGCC
>JABFQK010000126.1:0-13490 GCA_022816885.1 Trissoscelio sp. ZL-2020
ATATTCTGACTTAGAACAATGCAAAAATTAAATATAATTTTTAATTTTTTGAATCTCTGTGCCGTCATTCTGACCATACTAATACATTATTCTGAAGTTAAAACGATATTCTTGTTTCATTTATATCTTCCCGCGTGAAAAAAAATTGTTTGGCTGATGTTTGGAAAATGTTCGGTTGAAGCTTGGCTTTAAACCTTGGCAAATTGTTTGGCAATGTTCGGCTTATGAGCGTTTGCCGAATTCGGCATATATTTGGGAAATCAATTAAAATTGATTTTAATCGGGAAAAACGATTAAATTTTAGCTCGGCACAACTTTGGCTCATATATTAATATATTTGACACAAGCTTGGCTAAGCACCAATTCCAAAATATACGCTTGGCATAAGTTTTTTTTACCAAGCTTTTAGTATAAACTTTGCTAAGAGACTATCCATAAATGACGATTTTTTATTTTATATTTTTTTTTGTAATGTTTAAACACACTCTTTTCCCTTTTGCATAGCATGACTTCATTTATGAATAGCCCTCAATTAAATTAAATGATAACTTGGCAATAAAACAGTTAGATACATATTCGATAATCTTTGACCACGAAACTTGGCAAAAGTTTAGCACAAGTTTCATTAATACTAATATGGGTTTGGCTTGTTTAGCTATTCAGAATTTATTAAATTTAAGCTTAGGATTCATTCGGCTGTCAAGTATATCAAATATTTGGTTAATAATATTCTACGTTTAGCACAAGCTTGTTAATAAAATAATGGTTCTATTTATATTTGACTAATCTTTAACTACAAACTTTGTTAAAATTTTCCACAATTTTGGCTAACCTGTGCGTTCGGCATATACTTATGGAAGAAATAGTTATAAAATTTCAGTTTGGGATAACTTTGGATGTAAAACAGATCTTACAATAACTACACTTTGATGTTTTTTTCATAAAAATGTTTCAGTTCAAGTCATTTTTTTCGTACTTTTCAACCCAAATGTCTCAGAATGAGACACTTGATTTGTCAATGTACATTTGGTATAAACTCGGCAATAAGACAACGGTTATAATTATGATCTGAAAATCATTGAATATTAAACTTGGCAAAAGTTTGGCACAATCTTGGCTAGTACAGTTTTAAGTATATTTGGCTAATCAGATATTATTAAATTTAAGTTTTAGAAATTAATTTAATTTAACTTTTGGAAAATGCGCTATGAAAATACCATTACTAGACAAACTGTTTTTCATTGATCAAAAAAGATTTTACAGTGTGTATTTTATCAATGTTTTATTACATTTTACTTTTATAACATTTTTAGTATTTTTACATTAAAGTTAATTTATTTATTATACTATATCCGCAAATAAAAGACATATGATATGCATAAAAGACGTATTATATACACACAATACGAAAATTATGTTCAAAATACGGAATATATCCACGTCATATATATTAGTGTTATGGAGGTAATTAATATTTGTTTTATATATTTTTTATTTTAGGCGATCAAATAAGGAACTATATTCAGCCCAACTGATATTACATGAACGAAATTAGTAATTATAAAAAATAAGTTTAGTAACTTGATAAACTAAAAAAATCAAAGGGTTTAAACAAATTTTTTAGGGACACGGATTCGTGTTCCTCTTTTTACTGCCATCTGTAAGTCTTTTTTAACAGATTGATTATTTTCTTCCTTCCTCTTAGTTTCATCATTTTTCAATGACACAATACTTTTATCCTGATTGCAGCCAATGATTTTCATATCAGGTTGTTCTTCATGATTGGTTTTTGTAGTTTTTTTCATTACTGTTAATGTCGACTCATTTTTTTGCAGCTTCGTTGGTTTAAGTTTTCCCATTAATTTCAACTTTCTTTTCTGTCCTTGACCTTTTGTTTTCTGTAAATTATCTCTTTTATCAGAATCCGCTTCTGTTTCTAAGTTAGCAGCCGTTTTTAGGTTATTATCCTCCAGAAGTTTTAAGTTCACAGTGTTTTTTGGATTAATATCATTGTGAACTTCTAAATTGGCAGTCATTTCTACATTATTGTCCTCTTGAAGTGTTGTGATGTTTTTACTTGTTTTACTTTTTTCAAATTTATTTTTCGTTTTGTTTGGAACATTTGTCTTTGGATTGCGTAGAGTACCGATTCGTTGATTGATGACTGTATTAACTTCAGTTATCCCGAATTTGTAGTCAGAATATTTAGAAACAAAATCTGAAAATAATAATATATTCTAGTTAATAAAAAACAACAAAAATAATTGTTAAAAATAAATGTACTGCTTTTTACATAAATTATTTCCAAAAAAAATTAACATAAACAAAACGTTTATACAAGAAATAAACTGTTATCGTAAATCATCATTTATTATCCTGGTAACTAAATAGAATTAATCATAAAATTATTATATTAATGTTCCCTGAAAACACATGCAGATGACTTAATCAAACTTTGCGTATCCGCATATTTGATCAAATTTTGAGCTTAAAACTTTGATCAAAATTGGATAAAAGTTTGATTAAACAATGTTAATTTGCTCAAAATTTGATGAAATATGCAGACACACGCAGAATCGTATACAGGAGTGACTCCTATATGTAACAGGACTGAGTCCTGTCATAAAAAATTATACGAGTCAATTCGCTTATGACAGGTCTCAGTCCTGTTACATACAGGAGTTACTCCTGTATACGATTCTGCGTGCACTGCGCCTCGTAAATTTTGGACAAATAATTTTTGTATTTTTAGAGTTATACAGTTTTACATATTACAATTGAAAATTATGAATTTTAATTTGATGCAGGTTTCACATACATTGTTAAAAATATTCCGAATTTTCGGACTTCGGACTCGAAATTCAAATTTTTGAAACTGTATTTCGAAATTTCAGGCATGGTCCCCGAAATGAGCGTTTAGGGTTTACAAACCCTAAATTCGTGCAGAAATTTCTAACAGTGTAATTACCAATTATATATATTAATTTTATTTATTAATTAAGATTGTAATTTATGAATTATTATTTATTAATATTTTATTATCATGATAGCTTTTAATTGCTATCATAATAATGTAGACAATCACGATAACAGGAACAAATGTCTTAATAGATTTCGTATGTTTATTATGAATAAAGTGTCCAATAGCGAATTATAAATTATTATATGGCATTATTTATTATGTTATTTGAAATTTGGGAAAGTGCCAAATGCAATTATGTAATTATTCTTTAAATATTGTTACAATTTCATATGATTTAATTAGTACAACATTTTTTAATATGCGAGAGAAAGTACGCATTTTAGAAGTTATTTGTTTACATTATAAATAATATATTTTGAAATTAATAATTATGCTCAATATTTATTTGTATTGTTTACAGCTTAGTTGTTATTTATTTATTTATTTTTTTTTTTGATTTTATGAAATATGTTATACTCTACATCATATAAACATTATATATCATTTATTAATTTTTAATTGTCATTTTTCAATTGATTGTTAATTTCGTAATTATTGAAACGTTCAACTGGCAAACGGAATAGCTATATACTTTAAAATTTTGTTATATATTATAAATAAATAATATAACATTTTCAAAAAATTGTTATTGACCTGTTATACATTTTCGAACTTCCAAGGGGATTCCTTCTTTTGAATTTTCACTTTTGATTCTTTTACCACAAGCAGTTCTTTCCAATAATTGTTCTTCTGTATATAATCGTGATAAAAGATATCGAATCATATCTTTCGGCTTCTCGCGAAATCTTTTAGCCTCACTTCTAGAAGCAGCGTCAATATATATATTTCTTCCTGGCATTAATTGTACCTGGTACATACAACAATTATGAAATATATTTTGTACACAAATTAAAATTTAATAGATTAATAACGAATATTTATAATCTGAATACCTGTTCTCTAAATTTCTTTAATTCTAATTCTGCCCATTTTATTATGTTCAGTAAATCTTGTTTTGTAGGGTTTTCATAAGTTAAATCTTCAGCAGATATGGGAAAATCTTCGTATGATGCTGTTGAATCTTCTGATTTAGCAAAAGATATCATTTTCGTCTTTGATTTAATAGAGGCATCACCTTTTTCCCCTACAATTAAATAAAAGAATAATTTAAAATTGTACTATAATATACTGTATATATTGTCTTTGTATATATGATCTTTCAAAGATCTTTCAAAGAGGATAATTAATATTGTTTATACTTGAAAATAAATCGTTTTTTTTCACATTTTGTCCACTGTCATTCAGTTTTTTATTTGATATTATTTCTTCGAATCTTTCCTCAGAATTATCGCTTGATGAGCCTGTAAAAACGTTAATATTAATTGTTTATTATATACGCAACATGTAAAATTATGTAGATACAAGAAATAAATTTTACTTGATAATGAATCGATTATTTCATCACTTTTATTATGTTTGTGTAATTGATATGTCGAATCTTTCTGAACAACTGAATGAGTATGGGACGTGGATGGTTGCATTTTATCCTTAAAATCATTTTTCACCATGTCTATTGAAAGAAAACAATACAATTAAATGTGTACAAGTAAATAATTTATTTAGAAGTAATGTAATGGAATACTATAAAAGATAAAGAACATGGTAGTATGTACAATACGAACTGGTCCCTTAAGAATTTTTTATGTTTTAACAATTTTAGATTGCCAGTTTAAATATAAAATAAAAATATAAAGTACATAAATGGATAGTATATTTATTGGTGAATTTAACAACTATATTAATTAAAGTTACAAATAGTAAAAAATATATACTGATGCCAAAAAGCACAATTATTTTCCTACAAAGATAATATTTGACACATAATAAAACAACAATATTAATCGTGTAAGTTTAAAAAACTTGTATGCAATTATTGTATACGAGAGTTCACAATTGTTTCGATAACTTTATTTAATTTAGACTAAGAATTTACATTATTAATTAAAATCTGTTTAAGAAAATTTACGCAACTACTCTTTTAAAATTATTTAATAATTAAATATGTTTTTAATCATTAAATCATAATTTCATTTATATAAAGTTACCAGATATTTTTGGTATGGATAATAAGCTCTTCTCTAGGTTAATTCTTTCCTTATCTTCTTGTTTTGACCGCTTCTTTTCATTATTTTTCAACGTCTTATTTTTGTCTGTCATTATTTTTGATTTTCTTCTTCTTCTTAAAGATATTAATCCGTTTCTATCAACACGCAAATTTAATAACCACTTTTTATTTTCTGAAAATAAATCATTCATAAATAAATTTGACATACAAAAAAAAAGATGAACCAATACAAGATACTTACCAGGTTAGGTAAACCAATATGCAATAAATATGAATAAAATTAACAGGTTACCAAAGAAACAATCTGATTATTTATTCAAAAGGTAAATTGATATACCGCGAAATTTAAATTGTACTTTTTAATCAGTTATCTTATTACTGTTACTAAAATTTGAATAAAATTATTTAGTGTCTTACATTTATAATATTGGATTACAAACAACGATCATTTTTTATACAACTCTTATTATATCAATAATTAATATTCATATATTTTTTGTATTTTTAAAATAAAATTTAAAGTTAAATTTCATTTAAAAAATTAAATAATGAAAATTCTTAACTTAGACAAATCGTTTTAAATAGAAAAATTTATCTTACGAATTAATATTAAGTAAAACCTAAATTTTTATCTCATTTTCTATTATATTATAAAATTATATATAAAATAAGTAATTAAAATTTTACCACTTAATTCCAATATTTTCCCACTATGAAATCTTTTTCGGTATTTTATTTGTACAATATCTCCTTTTTTTGAATCAACTGGTACTAAAGATAAATCCAGCACTGAACACTTTCTTTCATTTATCCAAAAAATCAACACAAACATGCCTTATTTATTCTTGTAATGGTACAATAAAACAAATGACATGAGATTGATTTTGAACTTGATTAACCACAAATGTAAAAATTAATTGACTGTTTCTATAGCAACGGATTTGTTATTGTACATAAAATATTACACCATTATTAACGAATAATGTAATTATAAGTTGATACCAAGGACAATTTCTAATATTAGCAATTTATTGAATTTTAACAACTATTGGATGACAGTAAAATATAAAAAGTATAAATTTCAATATTTATAAAATATTTAAATAATTATTAAGAAATTAATTCTATATTTAAAACTGGAATTTCTAATTGTAGTGCCTAAAAGAAAATATCAAGATTACGGCGATTATAGCCAAAGTTCCAAACGACGCATCTCAGTACAATTAGCGAATGCAATTAACACAGATGACAGTTCCAATGAATCAAAGTGAATATCCATTCTTACAAGTTAAAAAAAGGATCTCGTTTAATGATAGACCGCTAGATTACGATACCGTTTCTAATATATATATGGGCAAATCTCTGATAGGTTTAACATTTTCTTATGTCCCTTAAATATTTATGACATTTTAAGATTTTAGTTAAATACTATCCGATTATTTTATATATAACATTTACTCAATAAATTCGCGATATTTAAAATTGCATTTAAATTTTGGTGACGTATTAAACGTTTAAAATTGTATTTATATTTTGTAAATAGAATTGTATTTGAAATTTTTAAATTTTAAATTATATTTAGATTTTAGTGGGAAGTTTAAAATTTAGAATTGTTTCTACATTTTGGCAGTAAATTTATAATTTAAAAATTATACTTCATTTTGGCGAAAATAAAAAATTAAAAATTCTATTTAGATTTTGGTTAGAATTTGAAATTTACTATTACATTCAGATTTTAGGGAGCATTTTTAATTTTCAATTGGGTGTTTTCGCAGTTTTGCTACGTTGTGACTATAATAATATTGTGAACGATTCATAGCCGCGCGTCTACGCTGAGATTGATTTAAATCGAATTTGTATTAAATTTTACTAATACTTGTAACTTCATAAATCAAAATCAAAACTTCAAAATCAAAAAATGAAAATCAAAACTAATCATTGCAGATATTAATCTTTATATGTTGCATGGATTAAAATCGATACTTGACGTGTATCGATATCATAATTAATTATTGTTGTAAAATTTATATCCCTGCCAAAATATAATAATATAACAATTTAAATAATATAAAAATATAATAAAATATGTGTTTTTAAATTTTAAATTTTCCGCCAAAATTTTAATACAATTTTATTAATTTTAAATTTCCCAGTTGTTCACACATATTACAGTCGCGGTATAAGGTAGTTGTACCACGAATTATATTCGTTACTTTAAGAAATATGTATTCACTTTCATCCATTTTTATAATTATTATTAGCTACTTTCGTAAATTTCTTTTTGTTTTAATTAATGAAGAAATATATTAAAAATTATATCATAATATGAAAAATACTGGAACATATTATTCAATGTCTTAAATTTCGAATAATCGGTACAAGAAATATATTGTACCCATATTCGTGATTTTTTTTCGAAATGGATAATTATTCGTGATACGTTTTCTCCGGTAGTAGTTATTATTTTGATTGTTTAATAAACAATATTTTTTATATTATTGACCTATATAATCGTCTAGCATGAACTGTAAAACAATATACTAATAGAAAAGTTTACTTGCATGAAGCTTGATGACATATCGAAATACACTCGATATTAAGGAATTAATTTTTAAATATTTCGAAGTACAATTTTCATTTAAAATGTTTATAATATATTTTATACATTTCAAAATATTTTTATATATGTTTTGTAATAATATTATAATCCATTGCTTTGTAATATTAATTTATTTTATAAAAATCACGAATACAGGTACAATCACAAATCTGGGTACAACTACCTTAGTAGCTATATTTCATTATATATTTTATAATTATTATATTTCATAATAACAGATAATTTGAACATCAATTACTTATTCTAAGAATGTTAAAATTATTTTTAAATTCTTAATTAAAAGTTCTGAAAGTTGCTCATATATATGTTTGCTTGTATATACACCGTATGTCAACATAATGTTATGAAAACCATGTAGTACTAATAACTCATGGTTAGAATCGTGTAAGACTGCGAATCATATACTTAATGTCGAGTTACAATAACGTTAAAGATCTTAAGGAAATGTTGTCAATAATTATAACACCCTTTCACTTACAGTGGAACATCTTCCTCCGAAGAGGAAGAATCCGAAGATGTATCAATGAGTGATGATAATTATGAATTGCCTGAAGTTGCACATAATGTAAATTATTCATCTGACGAGTTTTACGCTACTGATGAAAGTGCATCTAATGATTCAAGTAATTTAATAATCGTATACAACTGCGGCTTTCAGCTCACCTAATTTTTTTCATTCAAGCAAAATTTGTTATAATTACTTCTGTTTATATTTACACTACCGGCAGAAAGTTCATGAACACGCCGTAAATTGGTAGGTGAAATTCAAACGTTCGTATCTTCATTTCTATACATGATAAAACAATTTGGCAAAGTTTTATTCGATAGAGCAGATAATAAACTTTTGAAATATACAAATCGCGCCAAGTAATTATGTTTTTACCCTTAGTTACAACGATTTTTACAAAATACTGTTTTTTGGTTTTGCCCCTCTTTTTTGAAACTCCCGCCAAATTTGCATTTGGTTGCGCAAGGTATTGACACTAATTGAAATTTGTAGTAAAAACATAGGCCTTTCGATTGACTTATAATAAATTATCATTATTATTTATTTTTATAATTTTATTCAGAGTTGAAGTTGAACAGAAAATCTAGGCTTTGTCGGCGGTTCATAAGAAAAAGAAAAATTTATGAACATTTTTTTCTCATTTTCACTATTTAACAATTTAAACATTATGTTCTAACATTTGTACGCCAAATATATTGTATAAATTATGAAACAATGATTTAAATAACAATTTCATCAGTTTTCGTCGGCAAAAATTTAAATTTTAAAGGAATTTAATTTTTAATTTCATATCATTCAGTTTACATTTTTGTCTAGGATAGTCATGGTTTTAAATCCTACTGATGAGTTTAGAAACCACGATGAGACGAAAAAATAATACTTTCAAATTTATTTTTAATTTTGTTTACTTAATTCATAACTTTTAATTTTTAATTAAAATATTAATCTTTTTCAATACATTTTAACTCTTAAAAACGCCTTTTGCTTTATTTAGTTACACAACATTTAAATATTAATTATGATAATAGTTTTATTTACATTATAAGAGTAGCACAAATAGTGACAAAATTTAAAATTTATTTTCTGGCATATATTAAAATAAAACATAAAAAGGAGGTTCTTAGAAATGAAATATGTTCTACTCCATACTAACATCATATAAAACTTTGCCAAATTGTTTTATTATATGTAAAAATGAAGATACGATCGCTTGAATTTCACCTACAAATTTACGACGTGTTCACGAACATTCTGCCGGTAGTGTATATAATATATTACTGAATCTTTATATATTTCTATATTTTTTCTAATTTACAATTTGTAGACGATGAAACTTTGACGGATAACAGTGAAAATAGTAATAGCACTGATGAGTTCAGTGAAAGAAGTGATCACGAAGATATATATAATCATGATAATCTTGAAAACGAAGAACTGTTAAATCAACCGATATATGAAGGCGCGCGTATAACGAAGAAAGAAAGTCTGGTGGCAATAATGAACGTTAAACAACGACATAAAATGAATAATACTCTACTAGCAAGCGTGTTAAATCTAGTTGAATTGCATTGCCCAGAACCTAACAATTGTGCAAAAACTGTATATAAATTTAGAAAGCATTTTGAACAATCGAAAATACCAGTAATACGGCATCACTACTGCGAGTATTGTTACCAACCTTTAGATAATCAAAATTCCGTATGCTCCAATAACCACAATAACTCTAAAGTAACATATTTTCTTGAAATATCAGTAATTTATCAGTTAAAAGAGCTTTATAAGCGACTTGGCTTTTATGAGAAACTGCGTCAATTCGAAAATAACGAGGGTAATGGTGAATTTAAAGACATTTACGATGGAGCAGTATATCGTGAATTATTTATGGAAAATGGAGTATTAAGTAATGGTCCAAACATATCTTTATCGTGGTATAGTGACGGTGTCCAAATATTTAGGTCATCCAAATTCAATATTTGGCCTATTTATTTAACTGTGAATGAATTATCCCATTCAGAAAGGACAAAGTATGAAAATGTAATTTTAGCCGGTTTGTGGTTTGGTTACAAAAAACCGAAACCAAATATGTTTCTTCAGCCTTTGTGTACGGAAGCAGCTGAATTATTAATTCATGGAATTATTGTAAATATTCCAAATCGTGAACAGCTCAGAATACGTGCTATGATTATTCTTGGACGATGTGATGGACCAGCCGGAGCTCTGTTTTTAAATATGAAACAGTACAATGGTTTGCATGGATGCCGTAAGTGTATGCAAAAAGGAGAACGATTAAATGAATACAGTGTGACAGTTTTTCCTTATGAACAGCCATTAGTTTTACGAAATGAAAGACAATGTACTGAGTTTGCAAATTTGGCGTTACGAAATAGAAGAGTGGAATATGGAGTTAAAGGTCCTACGGTAATGTCTTCACTTGTTTTCGATTATATTAGGACGACAAGTATTGATGTAATGCATTGTGTTTTTGAAGGTGTAGTGAAAAGTCTTATGACTTTATGGTTTTTTACACCTAATCCAGATAATGACTATGACATCTCTGAGTTTTTACCATTGATAGATGAGCGGTTGCTTTCATTAAAACCACCATCTTTTGTACAAAGATATCCGCGATCGATAAAAAATGACTTTCATTATTTTAAAGCACATGAACTGAAACTGTGGTTTTTTTATTATTCTTGTCCGCTCTTATCTGGTATTTTGAATGCAGATTATTTTGATCACTATTTATGTTTAGTTTTAGCAATTTCTTTGTTAAGTAGAAACATTGTGTCTCCTGCAATGCTTAATGTTGCGTCAAATGCTATTAACGAATTTCTCTCCCAATTTGAAAGATTATATGGTAAGAGATATATGTCAAGTAATTTGCATCTGCTTAGACATTTAACTCAAAATGTACTTGATTTTGGTCCACTATGGGTAACGTCATGTTTCCCATACGAAAGTCTTAACAAATATTTCAAAGAAATGGTTCACAGTAGTAAATCGCCTGAGTTACAAATAGTTTCGGTTGCAAATTCATTTTTAAGCCTTAGTACATTAAAAGAGACCTCATTGGTAGAAGATACACCAGCTTACGAGTTTTGTAAAAAGTTAGATTTTAAATATGGACGACTGAAGCGTCATTATATAAGAGATTCAGTCTATATTGTCGGTACGTGTAAAAATGTTTTGGAACAGCTTGAAGAAGATGAATTTCACAATGCTGAAATCGAAGGTTTACGCTACTTAAAATTTTCCAGGATTTTGAAAGAAAAATATTTGTATTCATCCCAAATCTATACCCAAAGTAATCGATCAGATTCAACGTATGTGAAATTCATTGATAATGAGGTTCATTCAGTCGGGATTGTCCAATATTACGTTAGAGTGACTAATTGTAGATGTGCAATGTTATGCGAATGTGCTGCTGAACATTATGCGGTTATTAAAAAATGTTATTGTGAAAATCCATTTTTAACATGCATTGAAAATTCTGCTGTATCACACATATTTAAAGAAATCCGTCAAGATAATGATAATGCTATTGTTAATATTGAAAACATAATATGTCCGTGTTTCGTTATCGATATTAAAGATTCAAACGAAAGATACGTTGCAGAATTAATAAACACACGCGAATTTGAATAAAAAAATGATGTGACTAATTTTTCAGTTAATGAAAATTGTTAATTATTCATATGTGCAGTATAAATTCGTTAATATACTCAGATCAATTTAAAATAATTTAATTACTATATACGAGATAACAGTCTCATTGATACGTATTGCATATGTATAAGACGAAAATCGCTTCATTGATCAACAATTTAATAAAGATTATTTTTACATAGTCTTTAACATAATCTACATATTAAAATATTCAACGTTTTATGTTGTTTTTATAAAAACAATAGACTCATGTTGCGGTGTAAATTGTAAAACTTACTTTGTAAATTAATTAATTTATGCTATAGTTGCGCATACAAATTTATTACGTATTTTAAAAATTATATGATTACTACTTAAATCTTTTTGACTTCTCTCTTAAAGAAAAAATGTATAAACATTCAATAATTTCTCTCTTATTTATTGTTTTCAATTTCAGTTAAGGTAATGGTGCCGGCTATCGCCATGTTAAGACCATTTATCGCCACTATAGAAAATGTGAAACTGTATACACAATGTTTAGTTTTTATTATGTATGTATATATTAATTAAATGGCAAATTAATATTCATTTAGCAATGTTATATAAAATTAATTTATTTTATGCATTTTACATTATTTTAAGTTATAAAACCAAATAGCTACCTGCCACTACCATATTCAAATAATGTTGTTCTTATAAAACTGAAGCCAAGATTATGTCAAGTGTAGAATATCATTATTGTCTAAATTTTTGTTAAGCTTGACAGCCGAATTTCTCCCAAACTTAAATTTGTTAATTTTCGATTGGTCAATCTTGTGTTGAACACGCAGTTTATTAACCAAGTTTAGGTTAAACTTCAACTAAATTCCTGCCAAGGATTAGTCAAGCATAAACAGAACCATTGTGTTATTGCCAAGCTTATGTCAAAAAATAGAATATAATTATCCAAATATTGCCAAAATAAATTTCAATCAGTTTTCCATACTTTTGTATATATTGCTATCATAAAGGTAAGGTACGTATGTCATTATTTGTTCAAATTATTTTTATTGGTATTTCTCAATTATTATTTTTTTAATGCAGGGTTAAAAGTCTGTAATCGCATTTATTATACTAAATTCGTTAAGGAAATCAATTTTTATGTCAGTTTTTGCCAAGTATGTGCCAAATTCGGCAAACGCTCATAAGCCGAATATTGCCAAACAATTTGCCAAGGTTTAAAGCCAAGCTTCAACCGAACATTTTCCGAACATCAGCCAAGCAATTTTTTTTCACGCGGGTTTTTTACAACGTTTCTATACAGAAAACTGTTTCTAGAATAAAATTAAGTTGGACAAATGCCATATATTATCAGTCGACTATTTATTGAAATTTTGATTTTTTTGACATTTCCTGAACTCAATCTTATCATAACTGCATCATTATTTCCGACTTATCTGACATGTTGGTATCAAAAATTAGTCTAATTAATAGAATAAACGTTAGTTTGAGTGCATTTAATTTGAATTTTTGTGATAAAATTAATCAATAACTTAAAACGCTTATATCTCGTTAACTAAAGGAGATATAGCGATTCTAAGCTTAATTCGTTATCATTTTAGTGATATGACCAAGTATATGGAATATTGTT
>JABFQK010000127.1:0-13490 GCA_022816885.1 Trissoscelio sp. ZL-2020
ACGATATTCGTAACATTTTGGTGTGAAAAAAAATGATTAAACAAAATTTGTCACCAATTTTTCTGTGTTTTTTCACATAAAATCCGCCATTTTGAATTCCTAAGTCGACCAAATTGCACTTTTGACCATAGAATCTGAAAGAACACACTTTATTCTACAAGACTATGTATATTATAGTACAATTCCCTCGGTTTTTTATAGCACAAATCAAGCTTGAAAATGAAGAAAATTTTTTGCAATTTCAGGCGTTAATGGGTTAAAATACCAAAATTATTTCCGTAACACGTGCAAATAAAAAAGTTTTATGTGCACGCTGTTTCTCTCTCTAAAAATAAGGAATAAAATTGTTTATTGCACGTGTTATGAAAAATATCATGTGTATCTAATATATTAATTAATATAATTTTCTCACTTATTTTCATTATAGAAGGAAACAGTTTGAACTTAAATCTACGGCTAAATACCATGACGGAGAAGGAGAGCAGCACGATGGAGGAGAAAACCAGCATAGCAGAGAAGAGATATACCATAGTACAGATACCATAGTAGAGAAGAGAGAAACCACTGTGGAGAAGAGGAACACTACGACAGAGAAGGCGAACACAGTGAAGAAGAGGTACACAATTTGATAAGCGAAGACGAAATGGATATTGAGAAGGATTTTGCTGATCATTTCGATAATGAACTTAATAACTCTCAGTTTCAAGAGACAAGTTCGGACATCATGGCAATAAACTCTAGTATACGCTCCAATGCACAAAAGTACGATGATCAACTCATGAATCTTGATGAAAATCTGAAATATGACATCAACATTGAAACAGATTCAGGAAATGATTCTATTCAAAACCAGCAGGATAACAATGTAGACGAAAATTTCGAATTCGAGATTGACGAAGACGCTGAATTGGACCCATTCAGAATCGAAGACATAATTCCTGAGGGTCGCTGTATTATGAACATGGGACATTTTATTTCAGAATTGCACAGAGAATTTGACAATCATTCAAGGGGTTTAGAATGTCTTTTCAAAGATTTCAAACTCGTAAAAACTCATAAACAAGGTTTGATAACTCAATTCTTTTTCAAATGTCAGATGTGCAATTATAAAACTAATATATTGTCAGAACCGAATGATGAAGCTCATCTAGATATTAATAACGCAGCAGTTGCAGGAACTATGACAACTAGTCTCGGAGTCTTGGAGTTCTGTTTTAATGGCCGCAGTGAGCGGTTGCTGTCTATATACGCTCCAATAGTTTGCTTTTGATTGATTGAGAAAATGGCCGGTAATAATAGTTTTGATGAGGATTCTGAATCCATTGATTCTCGGGTTGAAATAACTGAGTCTGAGACTCTTGTGGAGGGCGATTTACTGGATATCTTGAAGTCTATTGCCAACGATGTCCGTGATAATAAAAAAACCCTTTCTAAAATCACCAAAAATATCGATGTGCTAATGAAGAACGATAGAAAATGTACTGAAAAACATCGGAAAACTGAAGAGGAGATACAAGGTTTGAGAGCTGAGATCGATAATTTGAAAACTGAGGTGAGATTGCTTTCATCTCAAACACGTGCGCGTAACGTCATTTTATTTGGTTTAGAAACTCTTTCCTTATCTCCGGCCGAATTGAAAGCTCTTGTTTATAAACAGCTTGATGATGTTATTCCAAACTTTGATCGAAACATTATAGATACTTTCTTTACAATTGGAAAATTAAATACTAATAAAAGACCAGTATTGATTAAATTCACAGAGGAGAAATGGAAACATATTATCTTTCAAAACAGAAATAAATGGAATAAGCTTGTTAAATTTACATATGATCTGAGTAAAGAAGAGAGACTTTCTCGTCGTGAGCTCTATGAGCTGTCATTGCGTTTCAGAGGAAAGGGCCTTACTGCTGTGGTCAAAAAAGGTAAAATGGAAATCGATGGGAAAATGTATTCACTTGATGAAGCAAAACTGAAATGGAATTGTATCTATCCTGAGAAATTGGGTAATGTTTTGACGACACCTAGCGTTAACACGGAAAATGCTGTGCAACTTGATGTGGATAAACGAATGTCTCCAAAACTATTTAGTCATTCAGTGACCCGGGAGGATACAATGAATGATTTTCACACCAAAGAAACCTATAATTCTACCAACTCAAATCTTAAACGTAAATTGGAACCCTCCGTGGTGGACGATACTTGCTCTCCCGTGAACAAGAAAACTACACGTGGTTGCAATCCAAAACAACCGCCTATTAAAATCAATCCAGGTGAAACCATTGGGGACTTTTTTCGACGGCAAAGAGAAAAGGATGGAACCACCCTTCTTGCCCCTGCAGACACCGACACGGAGAAAACAGAAGAAGACCCAAACAAACAAGAAAAGTGTACTTCAAAATAACTCTAATCAGAAGATCGCTCATCGCAATACTTCATCACTGGGAAATAATATGAGGAATCTGCGATTTCTCTTTTGGAATATGCATGGCATTAACGACCTGAAAGATCTGGAAATTGATATTACTAATTTGGATATAATTTGTTTAACGGAAACCTGGACGACCCTGGAACGCTTCTGTAAACCCAATTTTCTGATAGGATTTGATGTAATTAGCTCTGATGCGGACAGAGAATTTACAAGAGGAAGGCTCAGAGGTGGTTTAATGATTGTATATAGAAAAAAATTTAAAATGGAAATAGTCTCTAAGACAAAACATTGGATTATAGTTAAAGTTAAACAAGGCTCGGTCCATTTTATTCTATGTTCTGTTTATTTTAACCCTTTGATGGATATTAAAAAGAATTTGAATAGTTTTAATGATATAATTTATGATTTGAGAATGAGTCACCCTGACATATTCGTAATTGTTGGTGGCGATTTTAATTCTCGAGTTGCTGATCTGAACCAGTTGAATGGTGATCTACCTCTGAATTCCTCTTGTATAACACATGATAGACTGTCTCAGGATGTCTTTTTGAACAGAAGAGGTACTCAGTTAGTTGAAAGTATGGAATCAGCAATGCTTTTGCTGCTGAATGGGAGAACGCCTGGTGATAAACCTGCTGAATTCACTTTTGTAAACTCCCTGGGTTGTAGCACAATTGATTTGATTTGGTGTTCATTTGAAAAACTAAATTATGTGCGAGATATGTCTGTGTTTCACATGAACACACAATCAGATCATTTCCCCATTCTTCTGGAAGTGGCAGATAAATCTAATTCTATTAGTCCCTATTTTCATCAACTGACACCGAAAAAAGTTTTTAGATGGAATCAAGAACTGAAATCGGAATACCACAATTTTATACAATATAACCAGCTGGTCGGTAGCTTAAATATTAATGTGAATACGATGAATTACAATCTTTTAAAGTCTATCGAACTGACTGCAACTTCTCTGGGTATGATGAAAATATGTAAGCAATTACCTTTTTCAAAGAAAAGACCTTGGTTCGATATTGATTGCACGAATTGCAAAAAACAACTGAATGAATGTTTGAAATTATGTAAGAACCAAGGTTTTTTCGGAAATTTAGGTGAAACGTATATTAAATTAAAATCAAATTATTATAAACTTTTAGAAGATAAGGAAAAGGCATATAAAAGTAAATTGATAGAAATGCTAATGTTTGCTAAAGATCCTAAAACTTTCTGGTATTATATAAATAAATTCAAGTTGCCTATTAGACAATATGACGAAATTGATTGTAATTCCTGGGAAAATTTTTTACAACAGTTTTACCCTCCCATTACTCAGATAAAATATCATTTCAGTGACCCCAGACACCCAATATTAGACAAAGAAATCACTTTATATGAAATAACCACAGTTTTGAAAAAATGTAAAAATGGTAGTGCGCCTGGTCTGGATTCAATACCGTACGAATTCTATAAACATTTACCGAGCAACTGGTTATTATATCTATGCAACTTTTTCAACAAAATTTGTCAGTCGGAATCAATTCCTGATGATTGGTCAAAAATTATTATCAAAATGATATACAAGAAAGGTGATCGAAAGGACCCGGCCAACTATCGACCAATTGCATTAGTTAATGGAATTGCCAAAATCTTCATGACAATTTTATCGAACAGACTGAACCTTTGGGTGAAAACTTCAAACAGTCTTCCCGAATTCCAGGCAGGCTTTAGAGCAGGTCGTTCTTGTATCGATCATATTTTCACTTTAAATTCTTTGATCGATATCAATTTGTCACGCGATAAAGGAAAGATATTTGCTTTATTTGTAGATTTCAAGCGAGCATTTGACTCCGTTCAGCACTCCCTGTTATGGCAAAAACTTTATCAAATGGGAGTTAGCTCTTCGTTTATTAGAATTTTATATGAATTTTACCGTAAAGCCACATTATCTGTTCGTACGGACACTTCATTTTCAACCCCAATAAAGATAACGCGAGGAGTATTACAGGGTGAAGTGTTGAGCCCCTTACTGTTTGCATTATTTTTGTCCGATATCGAAACTTATTTCCGTGATCACGACGTACACGGCATAACGGTGAACCATCTGTTTGACATTATATTATTAGCTTATGCCGATGACATCGTTATACTAGCTTATTCTCAATTTGATTTAATTCGAAAATTGAAATTACTAAAATCTTACTGCGAATTAAATGGTTTAACACTAAACATATCTAAAACAAAAATAATGATATTTAACAAGAGTGGCAGAATACCAAGATATATTCCTAAATTCAAATATGGTCATGAAGAAATAGCAGTCACTAAAAGTTATACATATCTTGGTATTCCTTTCGACACTTCAGCTTCGTACACTCTGGCTGCCAATTCCAGAATTACTTCAGCTAGACTTGCCATAAATTCAGTTATTGAAATTATAAACAAAACCAAAATTGATAACTGGGAGAGTATCAGGAAATTATTCAATAGCTTAATTGTCAGCGTTTTATTATATGGGTCACAGATTTGGGGATTGCGACATCACGATGCTTGCGAAATAATCCAAAACACTTTTCTGAAACGTCTGTTAAACCTCCCCTTATATACCCCTAATTACGCGGTAAGGTTGGAAACTAACTCCAAACCAATAACTGTTCTAATATTTAAGTACGCATTAAAATATCTTCAAAAATTACTTGAAATGCCCCCTTCTAGATACCCTAAACAGTGTTTTGATAGACTGAAGAGCTTAGATCAAAATTACTCTGTCAATTGTAAATATAATTGGGCGCTACAACTAAAAAAACTTTTTACTCAAAGCGACTTGGTACTTCAGTGGGAAACCTTAAACTCACAAAATCTTAAAGCAAATTTTTCATTAATTATAGCGTCGTTTGAAAAATGCCATAGGAGATTTGACTTGAATAAATTATATAGAACCTCATCGCTAGAAATCTTACCCTCTATTTTTGTTAATGATAAGTTGTGCTATCTTCATATGCGAATCCCGTTGAAAATTAAACGTATTATGGCACAACTGAGGCTTATGAATAATAAGAGAGGCCGCATTCTCTTGGACAACAAGAGAATTGAATTACAACCTGATAAATTGTGTGCACGATGTGGTAATACGGAAATGAACGACATTTTCCACTTCTTGAATGGGTGCCCTATACTTGACAATGTTAGACCTAATTTTGTGAAAAACAATGATGAACATTCTGAATTTCGTCTCTCCTGGTTGCAAGCTTTGAATTCCGATGATATTACAATAATGTTTGAAATTTACAATTTTATACGTAAAGCCTATCTTGTACTGTCAAATATGTAATGCGGCATTTCTTGTTAAAATCTTATAGATAGATTGATTAATTTAAACATCATTTGAATGTCAATTATTTCTGATGTAAAATTTATATATACAGAACCCCATTGTAATGGATATGTACCTATAAACAATGTAATAAATAAATAAATACTTAAAGAAATAAATATATAGCATAAAGATAATTTTATTTAAATTTCAATTAACCTTGTTTTCCGCGGTTTCTCCTGCAAAAAAGTATGAATTTGGCCTTACTAACAATTTTTTTTCCTAAGGGCCACCCCAATATGTATATTAATTATAGCTAAATTTATTTACCAGTCAAAACTGAGTAAAAAATTAAAAATAGAAAATACAGTTAACGAATTAAATAAAATGTATAAAATCACTAATAAAAGAGTCAGCAACGATAATCAAAAATGCCATTTCGCTGTATCACTAATTTACCTGAAAGCTTTTCAAAAGCGTCACTACTCGTCAACTTTGAAGCACAAATTTTAGTCAAGCTCGATTGGTATTTATTCACAAGTTGGGATGACTTCGCCAAACTTGCCAGAATCTCGACGGAGGTTTCGAAAAAGTTGTCATGAAATAAACGTGACACTTAGCCAAAGTTCACCGACATCCCATTTTGATGAAACTTGCTATACGACCCTAAAAGTATGCAAAACTTCATCATTCATATTTAACCAAATCAGTTTTTCTGCTCATCCTAATCGAATATGATGAATTATAACGTTTATCTCTTCAAACTATAATTGAAATGAATTAAAATATAATATAATACAGATGATCCTATTTTTGCACAAAAAACATTGCATAATTAGCACAGAAGAAAAGAAATTCTAAATGTAAGGATAATAAGGCAATAAAAGCGTTACAATCTTCCGTATCAACAAAATAAGAACCAATTTAAAGATCATAAAAAAGGAAAGAAAAAGCTTCCAGAATAGTAGCAATGAAACACTGCACTCAAGAAAATTTATTGCGATCCGCTTTAAACTTTGGTACGCAAAGCTCTTCTTTAAAAACGTTCCTTCGATGATAACTGCACAATGTAAAGCCAAACTATTATTATGTTACATAAATAGCTGGCCGAAATGAATGATGTTAACGAATGCAGCAATTTGCATAAGAATCGTTGCGCAAACAAGGCGCTTCTAATTAATTCAATTATTTCCGATTAATTGTTCACGAATAACTTTTCTTCTTCATAACTGTGTCTGCACTTTGTTTATAACGTAGTATCCCAAAGTACGTTAAATTAAGCAAAAACAAATCGAAAGTACTCGAGAGCAAAACACTAGTGCCCTTCATTAAAACACTTCAATTTACTTTAATTAAATTCAAACGCTTACAAACATTCAAAAAGCTTGTAATTTACGATTTACACTGCAAAAAATTGTACAGTTTGAGTTCGCAATAACAAATTTTTAATTGTATATTAATGACTGATTTATTCACATAATGAACTATTTTTGAAAATTAGTCATTAATGTCTAGAAATTGGTGAGAAATATGAAAAAATCATTAATATACAATTAAATTTGTTTGGTAAATCACTCAATTTAGAAAACAAATTGATATTTTATTTATAACTTTCATTATCTTGTTTATTGGAGAAGAATGGTGAAGAATTGGTACCATAAGTAGCAGTAACATTTGTACCAACATTGATAACAAATCAATGGTATCAAAAGTGGTACAAAAAATGGTATCTTTGAAACTTTGTTCATGAATTTCAAAAAAACCTTATCATTTTTTTGTTATTGCCCGTTCTTATTGAAAAATAGTGACTTTTGATATTTTTGAAGATTTTGACATTTTAATGTCAAAAAGTTCCGCAATTTGTAGCTGCAGCAACTTTTGGTATATAAGGTAATAGACCCACTTTGTGTTAGTGACCATATTTGTGTTCATTAGTTAGAATAATATCTATTAAAAATAGTAACAAAAGTTTAAAAGTTGTTTTTAACAATTATTCGAATCCTAGTTACAGTATGATATATGTCAATTTGTTTGATCTATAGATCTAATAACAGAATTTTACATTAAATGTAACTAACACAAATTGGAGGTTTTACCTTTTTGTTTAAATTTACTCCTTAGAATGTTTATACAAAAATCATATTTCCCTTGTAATAATTCTCTACAAACATAACATAATCTTCCATATTCCCATCTTAGAATAGAAAAAAAGTACAAATTCATAGTCTGCGCATACAAAATAAACAGTTTAACAAGTTTATACGCCTTAAAAAATTATGTAAGTTTTCTATTAGAAAATAAACGTTTTACCAATTTTAAAACAATTTGTTGCTTCCCTATTAATATTAACAATTTCTAGGAGATAATTTGGAAAATTAAAATAATTTCATTAACTTTCTGTATATAAAAATGTCAAAAAAAAGAAAATTTAATATTCCTAAAGGGCTGAAATTGAATTATATTTTCGCAAAGTTCGATTTTGTTTAAGTTTATAAAAAAATCGTTTTTTCAATGTATTGTATCTCCGATTTTTTGTTAAGACGCTACAACTTAGCATATAAACAAAAAATCCTTTTCATAGAATTTTTTTATTTAACGGATATAGTAATTTTATGCTTTTTTACCATTATTTATATATTTAACAAATAAAATGTTTCTTAATTTTGCGAAAAATAATATGTCAGGAATTATTATGAATATTAATGTTATTTATACTAAATTTCGTTTATAAAACATTATTTCAGTCATTTTTATTATTATTATTATTTTATTATTCATACACAAGATATGTAATGTTATACTTGTATTATCATACATGTATATAGTATAGAACACATTCTCAACAATTAAGATATGTCTCCAAATACAATAACGTTCAAAAGTTTATTACGTTGCAAACCTTATAGACATTTAGTCCGCTGTTGAACTCGCACTGTCGTCACTATTCCAAAACTCATTTCTTTGTCCTTTATACTAATTGATATAATAAAGGATATAAAATTAATTCGCTGGTCTGACCGTCGAATAACATTGAAATATCTACTTTAAACGTTAATATTTGAAAACTTATACTACTGCGCTGCGTTCCATCACTTGCACATATAATAATCTTCCTTATAAATTAATGTTTCATATTTTGTTTTTATTATTTTTAAACGTTCGTAAGAACATAATATTTATATCATAATAATTGTTAACATATTACTTCCTAAAATTAAATAAAGTTATTTTGAAAAAAGCAAGTTATTTAAAATTTCATCTCTATACACATACCGAAAATATGTGTTCAATAAAAAAAAATGATCAAAGTAAAAATTGAATATTTTTCCTTATCTATCATATCTCCCATAATCCTATTATATTTTAATTGACATTTGCAACATTTCCACATATTTTTTATTTTTACAACATATACCTGTATTTTCTTTCTTTTTTAACTATTTACTAATAACATTTTAAATCATCTTATATTATATGAAAAGTCTTTTATTAAATTATATATTTTTTTAATTAAAAAGACTTTTAATAATAGTAAAAAAAAGTTATAAATTATATACATTACAAGCTATTATCTTGCAAGTTTATAGAATAGTAAAAATCAGCAAAACACTTACTCTTTCGTTGATCACCATGCATATTTGTGAAAGGTAGAACATTTAGTAAATAAATAAAAATTGTTTCACAAAAAACAATATACTTCGATGAATAGTAAATACCAACTTAAAACCTCTAATAACAAACTTTGTTTGTAAATTATTGTTGAATTGTATCGGAAAAGAATACTTATTTGATAAAATAAAAATTAAATTCCTAATGCAGTTTCTTTCCATTCATTTCTTATTGTCATATTTTTCAATTAAAATTTGTCTACATTAAACATAAAATTTATATTAACTTTTATATGAAAAGTTTCTTCTAAATGTAATATTGGTTTCTACCAACTTCGTTCACATTCATTAGAAGATACAAATTTACATAAACTTTGTTTATGAATATCGGCAAACGAATATACGTGATGCTAAAATAACTATACACAACAGAAATTATAAAATGAATTTAAATACAATTAATTGTATTTTTCCTTATTTTTATACAATAGATAAATTTAAAGTTAATAATTTTTGTTTAAATCCACTAATTTAATAAAACGATTTTCAACACACATTATTTCTAAATGCATAATATAAAATATACTAAAACATATATGACTATAAAACAGAGAGAACCACTTTTCCCGAATATAAAGTTAAAATGTGACCCAGAGATGATTTTCGATGATATCCAATAAGAACCAATACATTAGAAACTTACTCAGGATCACCTAAATTGTATAGTCACAGAGAATATTCCGATAACGCGTTAGAATTACAAGTCGTGTAATTGTATAATTTACAATCATGAGATTGCAGCTTATAATTCTTAGTGCACTGATACAGTTCCAAAGATTCAAACAGAGATGATAAGCTAAGCTACACATAAATTTGTAGTATTGATTTCAATAACTTTGGTCTAAAATTGTTTCCTCTTACAATTCTTTATATTTTAACGATCGAAGGACCATATTAAAATAGATGGTATATTAAATAATTATATATTTGAATCAAAAGTGTATATAAAAAAATTCTAAAATATTTGCACATATTTGTACAAATTTAATTTTGTTCCTAATAAAATACAAATTGTAAATAATAAATTATATTCAAAAGCGACTACATTTTCATGCGAATGAATTTATATATATAGATTATTCTGTGGAATTTTACATTTCTAATCCATTATTCATGCTTTATAATACATTACTGATCATTGACAGACTACTTTTTTCTATTTGTTAACGCCAAATCTAAAAATCGTTATCGACACACATTCCAACATTCTAATTTACATACTGCCGCAATTACAATTTTCTTTTCCTATTGGAATTCGAACGGTCACCAGAATGTGCTCACGTACACTAAGCCGAGCCATTATACAAGCCTGCCAGCATAAAAATAAATAGAGCCTTATATATACGAAAAAATTCATAACCAGATACGTGCTCCTAAATTTCAGAAATTCACCCACACTTCAATGATCATCAATAATGTTCATAAAAAACTCGCGACCTCTTTTTTTATTTCTTTTTTTATTATTCTAAATAAAATAAATCCGAAGCGCACGGGGTAATTTGAAAATACGATTTTTCGAAGCTTTCAAAGAAATGTTCTAAGTTGAGAGTTTTCAGTCATAAAAAGAGTTGTAACATTCGTTAAAGAGCAGACTAAAAGTAACTCGCATTATCTACATAGTTTCAAAAATCTACCAATTACGGTAAAAGTAGCTCATGCGCCAAATTTTCCGACGCGCCTCCGTAATCTCGTGTAATATCTTTACCGATGTTCTAGGATCAGAGCGCGATAGCTTAGAAAAGTAGAAGACGGAAACTTCTTCTGCCCTGCAACATCAAAGCAATTTTCTAGACTTGTTCGTTTTTGCGAGAAAAATGTAAAAATATATGAAGAATTTCATATAATAAGCTTTAGAAAATCATTGTGCTGTGAAATTTGAAAATCGTTGTGGTAAATAACAACTGCAAACTGCTCTATGAAATACATGTAAAGATAACGTATACATAACTGTAGAAAAATGATTTTGGCAATTTTAAGCTTTCCTAGGTCGATTCCTCCAAATGTTATATATCTAAGATTTACTGTTATAGAAAAATTGAGAATTTACAAAACAATTTTCAGTCTTAAATTATTCGATTCAAGAAATTATGCTAATTTTTTTACAAACTTAAAATATTCTCTCAGAAGAGAAACTTATGTTCGTTACTTGTCTGATTGGTTTTGCATAACGTGCATTTCCTTGTTAGGAACTTAATATGATTCTCATAAAAGCCTTTGTCTCGAGCAGAATCGCATTAAGTAATCGAAGTGTTTACACAAACTGGAACTCTACTTCGGATAGCAAGATGTTAAATTTAATCGATAATTATTTTGGAACGTCTGCATTTTGATGACATTAAATGATAATTTCATTCTTCACTGTGTAATTTTCCGGGTCTCAATTGAAATTATTATAATTCAATAAAATACTTTGAATTCTTCGTTTCAAATTTAAACGTACAAAAATTATTTTATCTATTCAATGAATTATCATCAATTGAAGCAACCATTAAAAATGAATCTATTTTAAAAAACACGAACTACTTTGATATAATTGAAAAAAAAGATAAGAAAACAATGAAATAATTCCAGCAGCCTGAATTTTCGCGTAAACTGGAAATCTGCTTATAATAAGTAAAATCGGCTTAATGGAACAATATAGCTTTCAAAGTATACAATAACAAAAATGCTTCGATTAATATCTCTCCATTAAGTCCGAAAGATTAAAGTTATTAAAAGTCAAATAATATTTTCAATTACCCACAAATTCATCGCTCTCGTCATTTTTAACTGGGATTTATTAAACAGTGCGGTTTAATCTCCATCCTAAAAAGTGGAAAACGAGTAATTAATGATCCCCGGCATAATAGGCAAAAGTTTCAAACATAATCATAAATTTTTAGGACACTCATTAAACAACACTCTGAAATTATTGTTCCCAGTGAATAGGTAACTAGCCATACGTTTCTGATAAATTATTGTTCGCGATATTTACAGCTCAGCATACCATCATTTGATAGATATTTCAGTGTTTTTCTTTCACAACTTCGTTTATGTTTATTTTTACATCAATTTTTTTGCAAGAAAATAATTTACAAAATGAAAAGCACCGAAAATTTAATTTACACGATTAATATTCAAGGTATACTGCTATGACAGCTATAGAAATAAACAAACACAAGGCAAAATAAATAAAACAAACTAATTAACTCGACGTTTGATGGTATGGCGGTTCGTAATTAAGAAATCCGATGTAATTCACCGAAAAAGTGCAGTAATTGCGTCGACGAATTTTTTTCATTCGGCACAGTTTCGTTCGCGTACTATTCCTTTTCTGAAACGACTAAAAAAATTCAGACTGTTGATTAACATCTACGTCGAGAGTCAACGTAGCTCATCGAAAGAAGCAAAGTTGATTTATAAATAATGACAGGGTCGCAATTACGGCAAGTTTTCCCACGAGACTGAAGGGCACTTAAACATTATTTTGACGAGGCAATGGGGGGTATTTAATTTTTTATAATAAATGGACCATTTTGAGAGATACAACTGTAGGAAAATTAAGTATCGCATTAATTTATTGATTTTGAAATGAATAATCAAAATCTATCAGTATAAAATAATAGATGATAAATTATCAATCCAAAATAAATAATACAACATAATGAAGAATTAAGAGAAAGAAGTGCAAAATAATTTATTTAATAATAAATACATAATGCTATTCATTCACTCTTTCCTAATGGTATCTATCTAAACCTTTCTCGACATTTATTGCAAAACTTTATCTACTTTATCTACTTTATTTACTAATCTTTATTTCATACAAATAAAATGCAAAATATACTATTCAAATGAAAAATAAATGGTAAAATGCTTAATGAGAAAAAGTAACTCTAATATGAATAAATAAAAAGCACTATATCAGAGTCCTGCAAAGATGAAATTCAACGCAGCTCAGTTCAACCCTAATCTAAAATTAAATTTCTGACTCAACTCAGCTCAATTCAGTTGCAACTGAGTGCAACACGGCTAAAATCGGTTAAGCTCAATCGAGTAATAAATTCGATATTCTTTCGATTTATCTTTTTAAAACTATATTTTTATT
>JABFQK010000128.1:0-13461 GCA_022816885.1 Trissoscelio sp. ZL-2020
CGGCTAGAAAAGTGGACTTTTCAAGGCGAGCTGTGAAAAGTAAGCGAGCGCGCAAGCGCGAGCTCACTTTTCACGGCGAGCCATTGATAAGTTCCACTTTTCGCCGCTGTCCTAGACCAGAAAATTAAAATTTTTTAATCAAATATTGATCAAAGTTTTAATTTGCTCAAAATTTAATCAAATAAGCGGACACTACGCGGCGCAAAGTTTGATTAAATCATTTGCATGTGTTTTCAGGGTGTATGCTTAGTTTTACATTTTGTAATCTTACTGATAATAGATGATATGCATAGCGATTGCCGATACAAATATGTTAGTGAAATATATTACTTTTTTTAAACAGATTATAGATTGTAAACCAACTAGATAATAAGTCACTTTGTAAAGACGTAAATAACTTTTAAGCTTTAAAACATCTATTTTTAATTTTTGTTTTTTGACTAACACAAATTATATATACATTTAATTGTTTCCGTACATGAAAGTAATCAAATTCAAAATTACAAGTGAATTGTTTCATTAAAGTAAAAAATAAATGGACAGAATTATGACGAACCGGACAAATGTCCTACGAAAAAACATAACTCATAGTTTGCACAATATCTCGTTCAATATTCAACTAAAATAAAAAAAATCTGAAAGTTAAATGCCACCTTATCTTTTTTGGCGAAGACAAATTTAGTTAATTCTGTGGCTATTAGGTAAAACCAATTAACTACACTTTTTGAAAAAAATTATTTTTTACCATAATAATGTTGTTTTATGTTTACTTTCTTTTGCAAAAACCAAATCAACCCTAAACCTTATTTTTCTATATTAGACTATCAGCTTTTTATTTTTATTTTACATTACAAACATAAGTATTATAAAACTTTAAATACGTTTTGCTCATAATTATGAAAAGTGGAGTTAATTGGTTTTACCTAATAGCCACAGAATTATTCAATTAATTAAATCCATTCTTTCTTGGCATATTATGGCATCTTGGGTGTTAATAATTGTTATATGACATGGACAGTATAGTTTCTAAGATTAGGGCACTCTTTAACTGATATTGTATTTTGATTTTAACTTTGAACGGTTAACCGTTTCTATGTAAAATAAAACTTCGCCTGCGTGTTTATTTCTGTTTTTTTTTGTGATTCAGTATCCTGGACATGCTAACTTCTTCTACCAGTTTTGCTTCTTAAATGGCCGTGAAATCTATATTGTGTGTTCATATAAAAATGTTCAATTTATCTTGTTTATTGCAAACACCATTTGCATTCCAGTGTGAGTTGATTAACCGATCGCTTTTGTATTTAAAAGTGTACAATTGTATTTTATATTACTAATCGTGGTGTATTTTTTATTACATTCTTGGTTCCAATTTTGCTCTTTATATTAAGTAAATTTTGAGTTTTTACTTTAGTTGTCTTTTTCTCATTTCATGGCTTCTATCTTGTTGATGTATCATGGTATTACAGATGTATTTAAATCTTATAAAATTACTCAAATCGGTATTTTAAACTGGAGTGTTGAGTCTTACTGATAATATTGCCAAATATTCTAGAGTGCTTTCTTATTCTTAATATTGCTGATTATTAAACATTTTAGCGAGTTTTTAATTGAATCGTTGAAGTGTAATTCCGGTTTTTCCCTTTTTAGTGTATGAAAATAGCATAGATGATAATTTGATTAGTAGCAACATCAATAATGACGCAAATAACGATATCTTTTTTGATGAAAAACTTTTTAAATACCTACAAACTGATGAATATACAACATCAGTCACCGATCCTCCATCAGAAAAATTGCAGAGAGATTTGGAAGAGAAGGAAAAATAGAAGTTTAATGGGACTTGGCTGACAAGCGTGTAGGAATTACAACTGTACAAATTAAGCGAAAATAAAAACAAAATACGTGTTTGAGCAACTTAATTGTGGTACAAAAAGTTGTAGAAGGAACTTGTGAGTGCGTTTATCGTAAACCCAGACGCGGGAAGGAAGAATGGTGACGAACAAGGAAGGCGGTTTAGCGACGCTGTACTTTGGAGGTTAGGTTGGGAATGCCGCCAAAAACAAGAGAGATGAAAAGCAGCGGTTACGGAAGGACAAAGGACAGTAAGCAGACCACATTGGATTCATTCGAGAAAAAAGTGACTTTTGAGGACGAAATGAGCTTACCGAGAAAAATAGACCAGTTATGGGAAGATGCTAAGAAATGCAAGGAAAAAATCAAAGATTTGGACAGGGATATAGTAAAGGAAGGAAAAGCAAGGAAGGAAATGGAAAAAAGACAGGATGATCTGAAGGACACGGTACACGAAATTGAGAAAAGGATGGAAAATATGGAGAAAAAGGTGAATGAAGTATGGGAATGGTACAGACTGTGCAAGGAAGATAGCATAAATGAAAAAGGAAGTGTGGCGTCAGGAAGTTCGAGAATTTCGCGTATGAGTTACTCGAGTATAGCAAATGCGGGAAGCCGAATGTCAAAAGCAGAGGTTAGAAAAGTGAGGAGTATAGTGAGAAAAGTGGAATGGGAAGAGAAGCAAAACAACATAACGATTAGCGGAACAAAGGAAGTGTGTGAAGAAAACCTCAAGGAAGACGCGGTAAATTTTTTCAAGAAAAGATTGGAAATTGACGTTGTAGTGGAAGAGGCATGGGTAACTGGAAGTCTGTGATAAAACTAGCTACGGAGGAGGATAAAAGGAAGGTTATGGTGAACAAAGGCAAGCTGAAGGAAACGAAGATTTTCATAGATCACGACCTGACATATGAAGAAAGGCAGAAACAATCGGAAATTCAACGTTGGGTAAGAGAAAGAAAAGATAAAGGAGAAATAGTGAAAATCGGGCTCGGTAAAATATTTAGGAATGGAGTTTGGGTCAGATGGGAGAAGATAAGAGAGGAAAATATGAAAATGCAAAAGGATGAAGAAAAGATAGAAGAAGAAGAGATAGAGAGAAGGAGGAAAGACAGGTCGTATTTTCACTAGGATGGAAACGTGATCAGGAAAATGAGAAAAGGAAAATGAATTAAGAAAAAGGAAGGAAAATAAGGACAAGAAAAACAACAGAATGGGAAAAAAAGGAAGGTATCAGAATATTATTTTGGAATGCAGCAGAAATTTTGAATAAGGACAGAGATTTTTGGAAGTTCATTGAAAAAATGAATTTTGTGAGTTTATCAGAAACATGGTTAGAAGAAAAAGAGTGGGAAAACTTCAAAGGAAAACTAAGTACTAAATTAATATGGAAGGCAGTACACGCAACCAGAGATAAAAAGAAAGGAAGGGCAAAAGGAGGGATGTTAATTGGAATTAGGAAGGATATTAAAAAATAGGACGAAAAAAAGGCGTTGAAAATAGGGGATGCGTATGTTATGCCGAATGAATACAGTGCCGAACTGACGTTATGCCGAATCTACACAGCGCCGAACTGTGTTCATTCGGCATAACATACGCATCCCGAAAATAGAAGGCAGCGGTTTTGTAAAATCGGAGGTGAAAATTAACAACAGAAATGTGAAAATATTTTCGATGTACAACCAAGGAAACTTAGAGAAAGGAATTGAAAATGTGAAAAAGTTGAAGGAAAAACCAGAAGAAATAGTAATAGTGAGAGGAGATTTTAATATAAGGACCGGAAGACAAGGAACGTATACAAATAGAGATGAAGAGAAAGAAGTGCAGAAAAGAGAAAGCAAGGACAAAATATACAGTAAGGAAGGGAAAAAACTGGTGGAGATTATTGAAAATAAAGGGTGGTACATAGTAAATGGTGCAAAGGAAGGGGATGGAGAAGGACAGTTTACATTCGTTGGAGGGAAAGGCAGCACTGTAATAGACTATGGAATAACAAATCAAAAAGGATAGAAAGAGATAGAGAAATTTGAAGTATTGGATAGAATCGAATCTGACAATGTACCAATATGTTTAACGATGAGAGGACATACTGAAGAGGAGAGGAGGAGCGTAGCCAGAATAAAAGAAACAATCCCATGGACGGAAGAGAATAGAGCAAAGTTCATCAACAAACTGAGAAGGTGGGACGAAGAAGTAGGAATAAGGAAGGACTTAAGGAAGGACTTAAGAAACGAAATCATGTGTGAGGACTGAAGAAAGAAATACGGAGAACTTCTGGACAACAAAAGGACTAAGACAAGGGTGTTCGCTAAGCGCTATTCTGCATATATTTGGCGGGTTTGGAGAAAGAATTAGAAAAGAGAAATATAGGAGAAGTAAAAATAGGAAGGGTAAGAATATGGTTTCTAGCTTATGAAGACGACATGGTGCTGCTAGCGGAGAATAGAGAAGCATTAATAGATATGATGGACACCATGAGAATGTTTTTCAAGAAGAGAGAATTAATTTTGAGTACAGAAAAAACAAAAATTTTGGTATTTGGAAGGAAAGGAAATGGAAGAAGTTAAGGAATTTAAATACTTAGGAATTGTGTTTGGAAGGAACGGAGGATATGACAAACAGATAACGGACCTGAAAAGAAATGGAATTAGTGCGTGCAAGAAAGTGTGGAGACTTGGGGAGAAAATATGTAGCGGTGACATAGGAAGACGATAGAAATTGTTTGGATATTTAGTAGAAAGTTTAATGACTTATGGGGTAGAATTATGGAGATGGAAAGAAAGGAAGGAACTTGAAAGTGTACAGGAAAAATACTATAGATGGGTATTAGGACTGGATTTCCATACGCCAAGGTATTTGATAAGAAGAGAATTAGACACAGGAAAATTATCAGAAAAATGGGGAGCGAGGGCACTTCAGTTTCAAGAGAAAATAAGGAAGTTGGAGGACAACCGTTTAATAAAAATGTGTTGGATAAAAAAACAGAACATGGAAAACTATTTGAGAGAGAGAGGATGGAGTAAGGAAGGATATGAAATGGATAGAGGTAGGGAAATAAATATGAAAATGACACTAGAAAACAGAGGAAAGGACATACAAGCACAAATAACGGAAATCAAAATAAGAGAAAGCGCATATAACAAAAGATACAAGAACATTGAAGGTCAAGGACTGCCGCAGTATATGAAAGAGTGTAAAATAGCAAAAGAAATAAAAGTAAAGGCAAGACTAAGATGTGGAAACCTGGAGAGTGCAAACAAGTATTGTCTAAGGAAAGAATTCAGAATGTGTGAAGTGTTCGAAAAAAAGGAAGGAACAATTGAACATTATATCGTGGAATGCGACGTCACTAAAAGTTGGTTTGAAGATATAGAAGGATATGCGCATGAAAAAGTAAGGAATTTTACAGATGAAAAAAGAAATAAGGAATTGACAAAAGTATGGAATAGATTGGAAATAGAAAGAAAGAAAGTGCTGAAAAGAAAGAAAGAATAAAAAGGAAGGAGATATAACAAAAGAAAGGAAAGAAAAGGAAAGGCAAAATGAGAAGAGCAACATCGAAATGTTTTGTTTGATAGATTTATGTATTTAATATAGTTTTATAAAGTGCAAAGTATTATATGTAATGTTTATATTATATTTAAGTTATGGAAAAAATGTATATTTATGTAAAAGAAACCAAGTCACGTTTCCAGGCCAAATAGACTGAGACGAATAAAACTACTATACTACTATTAGAAGTTTAATGATTTTATAATTCAATGGATTTTAATGATAATATTCTATCTTTTTCCTCGTTAAACGCTAGTCTATCTCCAATAGAAAAGCTATGTTAGTGTAAAAAATAATTTGCTTATAGATTACTCAAAACATTTCTGCTAGGGATTTGAACATTCTTTTTAATTTATCCAATTCGGTATTTTAACCTAGAATTATTAGTCTTAGTGGTATATTCACCTTAATCTTCATTATAATAATGTAAAGATATGCTCCACTTTGTTTCAATTTATATGTGACTTTATCTGATCAGTACATTTCAAAGTTTCCGCTCAGTGCTTTAATGTCTGCTTTGTATACTATTATTGCTGGGATATTGATTATTGTCAATTTGGTTTGTGTTTCGTTCATAATTGTTGTGACATGGCACATTTTTTGCCAATTATATTTTGTGTCGACTGCAATATGCATGCAAATTCGTCTACAGACCTAAGTCCAGTCATAAAATATTCTACGAGTTTATGTCTCATATGATAAGAATCAGTCCTGTTACATACAGAAATCGGTCCTGTAGACAATTCTGCGTGTATGAATCTTCTCGTTACTAAATTTGAGTTTTATATATTAATATTTAATGACGGAAAATAAATATTGCACTTTATTATACTGATTTATTTGAAAATATTTGCATTGATTCATGCAATATATATATAGTGAAACCATTCTAAGCCCGAATCTTGTGGGATCCAAATATTTTTCTGGCTTATGGAGTTTTCCAGTATTAAACGAGTTCATATATGTACATACATATATCGAAGGGACCATAAAACTTTTCTGATATAAACAGCTTTCCGGCTTAGACAAGTTTCACTGTACAATGGCGTATGTACAATAATTGTTCATATAAATCTATAAAGTAGTTCAAGTTACATATAATATACATTATACACTAATAAGTGCCATTCGCAGAAGTAAAAGCATGTTAGTGAAAAGAGATCAATTTTCGGGTTTGAAAATATAAAAATCATTTGTGAGTAAAAGAGTTAGATATAAAAACTTTTTTGAATATTGATTATTAGTATTGTAATATGCCTATTGATGTTTGCATGCATTTTTCATATATAAGTTTAAAAATTACTTTTTAATGTAGCAATCAACGAGTCAGTAAATAATTGATTTAAGTTATTATGGATAATAAATTTTTGTGAGACCTGTGTGAGTTAGCTAAATTAATGAATTCATATTATTTATTTTCCGTTTTCCTGTTCTTTATGATCTTCCTCTGCATTTGTATCCAAATTTTCTTTTGAATTTTGGTATCGAGCCATGTTTTTTAATGTTTGTTGTTCATTTTCATTATTTTGATGTCAGCCGAACTTTACCATTCGCCAGCATTGAGTCTTTCATTCCTATCTGCTTTTTTCGATAGTTGGTTTGGTCACAGATTCATTGCATTAATATTACTCTACTAATACAAATTCTTATCATTGGAAAATAGACGAGTCATCAGTCTTTTTAGATAAAAATACGGACAAAATTTCTCACTTGCGAGATAGGATTGCGCATCGTTCTGACTTTGAATTAACATTACTCTCGTTTTCCTTGTTACATTCAATTATCTGTTTGAAAGTAAATCGTTTGAATCAAAAACTCACCCTGATAACCACGAAGTATGAAAACGATTTACATAAAATTTACATTAACGTAATTCCACATTGGACTGCAATAGTTATATAAATTGTATGCAACAAAAATTAATTTACGTTATTTTACAGAAAAAACTTAATGAAATTGTTCTTTTAAGAATAGTAATGTGTTAAAACATATGTAAAATTATACAAATTAATCGATTTATGTACATAAAATTATGAAATTAAATTATTTTTTTCGAATGGAAACTATGCTGCATAATGTGGAATTAGATTTACATATTTACATAAATTCATGTTTACATAAAATTTACAGAAATTTTATATAATCATGGTTATCAGGGCAAATGCCATTATAATTTTGTCTATTTTCGGAATGCATACATGAAACTAACCATATATTTCTCAAATAATATACTTTCAGAATGTTCAATAAAATGTATAAGAATTTGATTGAAAAAGTTATTTACGTCTTTACGTGTTACTTTATTCAAAATATTGGAATATCTTTTAGATTTCACGTGACGCTTTACCGCAAGTCGATAAAGTGAAAGAAGTTGCTCACTCTGATGATAGTAACAATGTTTATAAAGATGAAGAGATAACAAATGACAATTTTATTAGCTACAACATCAGTGATGATGAAAATGAAGAAATCTTCTTTGATGCGGATCTATTTGACTACTTGCAAACTGATGAAGATACATTGTCAGCCAGCAATCCTCCATTAGACAATTCACAAAGTGATTCGGAAGAAAAGGAAGAAGACAAATTTAATGATTTCGTAATTGCCTTACGTTGTTGGGCATTGCAATTTAAAATATCTCATGTTGCTTTATCAGCTTTATTAATATTGCTTCGAGCTCACTTTTGTTTTGCAAACTTGCCTAAATGTGCAAAAACATTCTTGAAAACTCCAAGATTTACGAAAATTATTAATGTTGCACCTGGTATTTACTGGCATTATGGCATTGCGAATGGCATTAGATTAGCTCTAAAAGGTTGTAAAAAAATTCCTGAAACTATTAAATTAACAATTGGAATTGACGGACTGCCAATTAGCAAACGAAAAAACCAATTTTGGCCTATTCTGGGTTCAGTTGGTCATAAAAAGAAAGTTTTTCTTATTGGATGCTATTTCGGAACTGAAAAACCTGCATCTGTTGATGAATATTTAAGAATGTTTGTCAATGAAATGAAAGAAATTATGCAATATGGAATCGAAATTGCTGGACAGATAATTAAAGTTGATTTACGAGCTATTGTTTGCGATGCTGTGGCAGCAGCTTATATACTTGGTATAAAAGGTCATTGTGGCTACAGTAGTTGTAGAAAATGTACTGTTGAAGGTGAATATATGGAAGACCGTATGTCTTTTTTTGAAATTAATTGTCAGAAAAGAACTGATGAATCATTTCTCAATCAAACTGATGAAAATCACCACATCAAAAGCTCAATTTTATCTGAGATTCCAAATTTTGGTTTAGTTACGAGAGTTCCATTGGATTATATGCACATGATTTGCCTTGGTATCGTAAAAAAATTAATTTGCTTATGGACAACTAAAAAAGTGATGTGTGCTAGGGATATGAAAGATTTAAATGGCGAATTGATTAATATGAAGCCTTTTATTCCAAAAGAATTTGCTCGTAAACCAGATGACATTTCTATATACAAATCCTGGAAAGCTACAGAAGGTCGCCTGTTTATACTTTATCTGGGTCCCGTCGTTTTAAGAAACATTTTTAAAGGCCATTCACAATATTTATACGACAACTTTCTGAGTTTACACATTGCAATGAGAATTATGTGCTCTCCAAATCTTACAGGTCTTCTTGATTATGCGGAAGATTTGATACAATATTTTTTTGACACATTCGTAGATGCTTTCGGTGAAAAGTTTGTTTCATATAATATTCACGGTGTAACACATTTAGTCGATGAAGTTCGTCATTTTGGTGTACTGGATAATTTCAGTGCTTTTCCTTTTGAGAATTTTATGAGTTCCTTGAAAAGATTAATCAGAAAACCTGGACAACCACTTCAGCAGCTCCATCGGCGCTATATAGAAATCGAAAATGGTTTAATTATTAAACAAAACGAAACATTTTCTGGTCTCAAACATGAACATCATTTAGGACCTTTGGTTAAATATTGTAATACACCTCAGTACAAAACTTACACATTTAATGATTACACGTACACGACATCTTCGCCTGATAATTGCTGTGTATTAAACAATGATGAGATTATCATTATAGAAAACTTTGCCACATCAACAGCTAACGAACTCCACGTAATTGGTAAAAAATTTCTTGTTCTGAATCCCATGTACTCATATCCATCTGTTTCTGAAAATTTAGGGTGTTATAAAGTTTCATCTCTCTCTGAAAGGCAGAGTTGGCCCCTTAGTTGTATAGAACGTAAGTGTATGTTAATACCAGATAGGGACAATTCAACTTATTTCGCGATCCCATTATTGCATAATGAAAGTTACGAATAGTTATATAAGTTTGTATTTATTAAATGTATTTTATTTAAGGTACCAATATATTATAATATAAATCTTCGTTTATTATTATACATAGCCGGAAAAAACCTGGACACTATGTCCCACATTTGAAAATGTTCATTTTTCTGAATAATGTATGGTTTTTTTCAACATTTTATATATTTAATAGACATAAGATTGTATAAAATTAACTTTATTTCTCTTTCGCCTGCACTAAATAATCTTTCTACTAGCGTTGAAGATGGTATATAAGTACTGTATTTAAAAATGTTCACTTATTTAGTCACTACACTAGATAAAGTTATATGACAGCATTAAAATCACTGATTAATAACAGCTTTAAAACTAAAATGTGTATCTTTGTGTTTTGCTACTCAAGTTCCTTCACAGTTAATATTAATGTTGACAGTGGTAACAGACATTTTCTTATTATAATATATAATGAAAATGCTAATTATTATAATACTGATGATGACAATATGTTTAAAATAATTGTTTCTATACAAAAATAAATGTTTTTGATTTTAATTAAAAATTTCAAAGTAGTGTAAAAAATTAACTTTTTAGTAAAAAAAGGTTAAAAGTTAATGTATATTTCTAACTAAGTTAAAAGTTAATAACTTTTTGAAAATTTTAATTAAAATCAAAAACATTTATTTTTGTATAGAAACAATTATTATTTAACTTTTTAAAAGGTTAACAGCACAATTCTGACTGTATGTATTATTTTTGGCATCTAATTACTACTTATATACTATTTATGTTACTATATTCATAATTTTCGTTACAATTTTATAGTAAAATGTTTTACTATATGGTATAACTTTAGATACAAGGAAATAATATATTATTATTGCCCTGATTTGTAATTAATAACTCTCGATCCTAAAAAGGGACCAATAATGAGGCACTTTCGGTGCACTTGTTACAAAAAATATAGTATGCAGCACGGAAATTGATCGACCGTCATTATTGACACGGCTGAAGTTGGGTGCAATCGACTGTGGCACAGGCTTCGCCCTCGCCTACATCTCATGCAACCAATTTCACCCTGGTCAATAATGATGGTCGTTCAGTCCTAGCAGCATAATGTACTATTAACTATAAAATTTACATGTGATCTATACATGACTAACATTATACTTAAAGTGTAATAAAAATATGACAAACATACATGTAAGGTGGTCCTTATTTTGGCATTTTTCTAATTTTTATATATAATAAAGTTTCTAACAAAAAACGTTGATTATTTTAATAATAATCCGTGGCCTTATTATAGACTTATTTATATTATAGACTTCCTTCACTTAAAAATGCGGTTTTGAACATATTGACAGTTTAAACATTGTTAAAAAAATTAAACTATTCGCAAGTGTTATTAGTCTATATGATATTTAAAGTACAATAAACTTCAAAAAAATGATACAAATTCTGCATTTTCAGTGGAAACTGTCAAAGTATATGTATTTTAAAAATGTACACAAAAGAATTCGAAAAATAAGTACTCGTGGATTTTATACTGCTACGAATTTTTTTATTATAATTTAGATATATTTTAGGGGGCGCACTCATCAAAGTTCAAAAAGTGAAAAAATAAGGACTACTTTACTTCATATAAATATATGTTAAGATAAGTAATGTAAGTAACAATAGTAGTCGATATGATTGTAGTAATTACTTATGTTTTTGCCAGTAAATTATCGCATTAGTGAGATAAATATTATTCGCTTTACAGTTGAATAGAACTGCTTTAAATAATGAAGTATTCAGTGGTGGAATTTAAAGATGGCTTAATGGTAGTGCCGCAGAAGTGGCTAAATAATGACAAAACTTTGTGCTCGTATCCGCCATATAACCCAAATAAGAAAGGAAATGCAATCAAAATTGAAAGATGTATTTTAAAGAGCAATGCTCCGGAATCTGATTGGCTGCTTTTGCCTATACTCAAAGAGTATGGAAATTCGGGTAAATTTAAGAACTCTAACGCAAAATAATAGACTGTTAGCGCAATAATTTGTATGAATATAAATTGTAGATTGTAAAAACGAACAGCCTGTAATTATATGTTCTGACTGTATATTTTTAGTTTTATAAATAAACTAGAAACATGAGATGTCTCAATCTTATAGCTATACGTTATAATGAAATTCAATATAATTTTATAAGAAAAATGACAATTTACAAAACAAATTTTGATATCACAAGTCGTTTTGCAAAATTATAGAAATTGTCACCATAACTATGTGGATTAACCAAATGAAATGTGGATACACAGTGATTAGCATGTGAATCTTATTTTACAGTGACTTTTTATGAAAATTTACAATGTTATATTTCGTTTGTAAGTCGTATATACTATTTTTATCTTTTTGCTAAGAAGTTTTTTGGTGACTTTTTCTCAGTGCTCAGGAATACTAACAGACGAAATACACTAAACCTAAACCTTCTCTCTGGCATTGTGCTCTTCTATAAAAACAATTTTAGTTTTTAAGTTAACTTTGAAACAACAACTTTTAATAAGTTTATACTAGTGTTACATAAAAAGATGAATTAATATTGCAACTAAATTTATTAATTTGCCAATTATTTTTGGTGGTTTATGTAGAACTGATCTAGATTATGATTTTTATAACATATCGCTAATAGCCTATTATTCTGAGTACCATATTACAAAACTGGATTATAAGAAAAAGTATTACTGACATTTTATATAAAACTTTATGTTAATTACTTGCAATACATATTTAGATTCATACATTGAAGCAGTATCAATGGCTAAAACAGCAGAAATAATGTCGGATGTTGAAGCAATAAATGAAAAGAAATTTAGACACGAGAGAAATATAAAAGATGTAGGGTCAAGTTTTCTGTTTCCTACTTTAAGTAAGCATAGAAACAATAGTATTTTTAATATTAGTAATTTGGAGTAAGTCAGTGTGTGATTAAGACATAATTAATTTTTATTTGTAATTTTTTATGAAGAAATAAAAAATACAAAAACCTTTGAAAGATCGGCACTTTTTCAGTCAGTTTTTTAAATTTAGTATTAGAACATTATAGGATTTATCAATGGATAGATCGTACTTAAACACGATCTTTTAGAGAAGAGTATTCATAGAGTAATATCAATCTTCCGGTTCTCTAAGGGTTAATAATTTATTATACTATGTATTATAATACTTATTAGTATAATAAATTCGTAACAAGAAATGAGTTTTTTAATAAAATCAGTAACAATATATATGTTGTAGAACCAAATCAGAATTTTCCAAGTCAAAAATCTGAAAAATCAAGTGCAAGTTCCTCAAGAAATGGAAAACATGAGAGTAGATCTCGTTCGAGATCGCATAAAGGAGGAACAAAAAGAACAAGGCACAATGATTCTGCATGTAAATAATAATCAATATTTTTAATAATAATACGCGTTAATTATTCAAATATTTTTAATCATATGAGTAGGGGAGAGTACCCTACGTCCGGACGTTCCCAAGTCCGGACAAATCGAATAACTACAAAATTACGCAACGAAAAATTCTGAAAAAAATCATGAATGAATAATTATTGATAATAAACAAATCAATTTCTTTTCAAATTATTTGTATAACAGGAATAGTGATTTTCTGAAAATTCGGCTGTTTTAAAGGTGAAAGTAAAATTTGACAACTTCAATTCGAAGCCGATAAGACACATTTAAAAGATACTCAGATTTACTTTACTATTTATTTCCTTACT
>JABFQK010000129.1:0-13457 GCA_022816885.1 Trissoscelio sp. ZL-2020
TTCAGCATTAATCAGAGTTGTTCTTGAGCTTGATTCGCGACACACGTAAACGCCAGGACACGCGTCTCGGTGCGTGTCCCGTCCGATAATAATGTAAAAATGAAGTTAAATCAAATAAACAAACTTATAATTCAACAGTTCAAGCTCCCTCGACACGACCCGTTACACTTATGTTTTTTATTTGCATCTAAAATTGCGATAGAATCACAATCTTATAAAATTAAATAATAATTTGAAGCTTTTCTATTAGTATATAAAGGATCACAATGTAAAGTAAAAGTCTGGGTTAATGTTAAACAAGAAGTTCATTTAACTGTAAATTTAGAAATGGTTTACTAAAAATTAACCGGTTTTATATAAACAACAAATTATTGATCGTGGAAGAAACTTCCATTTATATCGATGATAAAGTGTGATTAAAAACTTTTTATTCCCTTGTAAGAGTTATATCGTTCGAAGGTAATATAATTTTTATGAAATTAAATTCATATTGCATTATGATCAAGTTACACGAAGAAAAATTATATTATATAATTTTATATAAACAATAATAAAAGTAGGACAAACCGGATATTAGATTGCAATTTTTATATTATTTCCACGTTGTTGTAAAATGTATTTTTAATTAATACTTATTTGTAGCTATGCAATTCTTTTTTAGGGGTATATTTTTGTTTCATTTTTTCCTTATATTTTTAAATATAAGTAACAGTAATAGTATAAGAAAAATGAGCGGGTTCACAACAGGAGATTATTTCCTTGTTTTGACAAAAAGTGGCTAAATTGTATATTTTAAGCTTACATAAAGATTTGTATAAAGCACTAAGAAATAAAGGATTTCTTACCTTGAAATACATGGAGAGCTCGTTGTCGGAGTTTAAAAGTTTGGGACGCATCAAATGTAGAGAGTACGGAATTTTCTTTCAAATCATCTTGGGTCGTGCCTAGAATATTACAGATCTGAAAGGAACCAGTGTTTTCAAATTTTTATAAATGTAAAACATTTCTTAACTTATTTATAATATAATTACATAGCATGCTTATCCAATTGGAATAAGCTCATCTTGTTCAACATTTTTATTAAAAAAATGCAATCATAATTTAATAAAGAATGTGTACTTCCTATTTAAATTTCTATTTAAATAGCATATCAAACCGCCAAAAATGGCATTATCATTATTTTAATAACATGATTGTTTTATCATATTATGAAAAATGTATATACATCGTGTACTTTTTACCATAGAATAACATCTATTTCAATTATTCATCGAGCAACTGCGAAAATTGTCTTAGACATTCAGTGCGTTCCCGTGTTCAAGTTAATAAATACATGCCCCATGATGTTCATATACTTTTTCATATAACCGAAAGAGGTGCCCGTGATAAGGAAAAAAACGTCCACATCATGTATCTTTCAGGGGATATGAATTTTTCAACATGCTCGGTAAATGAAGTCAAATCCGAAATAATGAAGCTCTGTCGTTTCTTTAATACTTCATATTACTTTTAATATTTTAATCAATTATTTTTTAAGGTCTTTATTTATTATTACAATCTTTTATAAGATCTTATTATTACAATCTAAATGTTCTATTATGATTCGTTTTTAATGAAAGTTGAATTACAATTATAGTCGTTTTATAATTATTATGTGTTACGATAGATTTAGATTGATTTGAAGCAATTAAGTTAACGAAAGTGTAATCATTTTTTATTGAATCATATGCAGTGCAGACGACTTTTCAAATTGAATTACGTGAAAATTCCGAGACTTTTATTGAGAATGTCAGTTATTGGATTGAGCTGCATGTGGGACAATTTATTAAAAAGTACTTTATACATTTCGAAAACTTCATTCTACAGTTCGTAAATTAAATTTTAGATTCTACATAATAATAAAATCTAGGAAATTGGAGTATATCACATATATTAAATATAAAAATGGCATTTCAAATTAAATAAAGAGTTTGGTTTCATTTCATAGATTTTAATTAATACAAATGATAAGTGATTTTACTGATTATTTCTCATTCATAGTTATTTTAAGGATTAGTTTACAAATTCAAACTTGAATTGATGTATTTGAATTTAAAGCATTTAATTAATCTAGTAGTTTAAATTTTATAATTGAAGGAGAAATGAAAATAACTATCCGGTGGTTTTATGTGTTGTCAAAATTATACCTCTTCAATAGAATACGGCTCCTTTCGCAGTTCCGACATCACAAGACTCGTCATTTCCTCTAAGCTCTTGTCAAGTCTTCTTTGTATGTCGATTAACTTTCGTATTGATTTCCACTCGACGCCTCGTTTCTTTGCTATTACCTAAAGAAAACACATGACTACTAATAAAGCTTACAACGTAAACCAAGAAATTAATTTTACATTGCAATTAAATTCGCGACTTTACAACGCGCATTACGTTGGAAATTATTTTGAGAATTAGAAGATAGGAAACAGGAGACTTTTTTGCTGTTGATTTCATTATTGCGACAGACAATCATTTAGCATGAAATTGAATGAATACTGTGGAACAGTTATAGTCCGTTTTCTTTGGCGTTTTAATAGCATTCAAATTGCAATTACATTCCATTTGCTTTTCCATGTCGGTTTGTTTTTTACACATTTTGTGCCATCGAAATAGCTAGCATTAAAATAAAGGACTATTACTTGCGCAGCGAAGCGACATTCCGTGACCCTCAGATTAAACTCCACGGTCAGCGCTTTGTTGTGGAATGTTAGACTATGTGCTATTACAAAGACTGCGTTCTTTGGTAGAGTTACATCCGTAGCTCGCAGCGGGTTGAATTCGATGAGCTTTGCATGTCCTAGAACGTCATTAATGTTAAGTCTGATATATTTGTTGACGACACTTTTTAATGGAAACGTTACAGATCGAAATAGTTTTTTTTATAACATTAAATTTGATTTTTTTTGGAAATACAATTTTGGGTAATATAATTTAGTAATGTGCAAAAAAGAAGCGATACAAATATAAATTAAACAGTTTAAATTTGTTACTAATTTTAATTGGTTTTATTATGCTTGTACAAATCAATTAAAAATTTAAAAATAAAATACAAAAAAATGAAAGAAAAGAATAAAAACAAAACAATTATTTTGAATTTAGATTAATATATGGGCAATTCTCTGGAACCTTTAACTTCAACTGACATAAAATTAAAAAAATAAAATATTGAGCACATACAATTTATATGGTTATAATTAATTATTTATATTAAAAATATGATATTATAATGCAGAACACAGTTAAACTTTGTTCCCTTCATATCGACGCCTGAGCCGAAGAACCCGAAATTTCGGCGGAGGCGTGAAGAACCCGAAATTTCGGCCGAGTCGTGAAGAACCCGAAATTTCGGCGGAGGCGTGAAGAACCCGAAATTTCGGCCGAGTCGTGAAGAACCCGAAATTTCGGCGGAGGCTTGAAGAACCCGAAATTTCGGCGCTCGGCTATTTCGCTTTTTTCGCCGGAAAAGTTTATGTTGGTATTAACTTCACGCGACAATTGAACAATTTTTTTAATTTCTTGTATTTTATATATATGTATTGCAGTTATTTATAGTATTAATTTTATTACTCTAAATGAATGTTCAGTTTATAAATATAATCGTACAAATTAATAAACAAATAAATGTATTGAACACTGGTATTTTTATTTAATTTAAATACAACAATTTTAGCAATTAGAATTTTTTTATTGTTTGTTATGTGTTTTATAATTTCTGATTTATATTCAAATGTTAATACAGTTGCATTATAAACTAATTAATAAATAATAGGCATGTGAATAGTTCAAACTGTTCATGAAAAGTTCGAACTATTCAAGAAAAAAAAAGTTCGAACATGTTCGAACAGTTCAAAAGTTCAAAAGTTCGAACAGTTCCATTGTCTTTACGGATTTCCATGGGTTTCCATGGGTTTTTATGGAATTCCATGGAAAACCATAGAAATCCATGGAAAACCATAGAAAACCATGGAAAACCATAGAAACCCATGGAAATCCGGAAAAATCCATGCAAAACCATGGAAATCCATAAAAACTATGGAAACCCATGGAAATTTATGGAAATCCATAGAAAACCGTAGAAATGCATGGAAAACCATGGAATTCCATAAAAACCCATGGAAACCCATGGAAATCCTAAAGACAATGGAACTGTTCGAACTTTTGAACTTCGAACTGTTCGAACTTTTGAACTTTTGAACTGTTCGAACATGTTCGAACTTTTTTTTTTCTTGAATAGTTCGAACTTTTCATGAACAGTTTGAACTATTCACATGCCTATTATTTATTAATTAGTTTATAATGCAACTATATTAACATTTGAATATAAATCAGAAATTATAAAACACATAACAAACAATAAAAAAATTCTAATTGCTAAAATTGTTGTATTTAAATTAAATAAAAATACCAGTGTTCAATACATTTATTTGTTTATTAATTTGTACGATTATATTTATACACTGAACATTCATTTAGAGTAATAAAATTAATACTATAAATAACTGCAATACATATATATAAAATACAAGAAATTAAAAAAATTGTTCAATTGTCGCGTGAAGTTAATACCAACATAAACTTTTCCGGCGAAAAAAGCGAAATAGCCGAGCGCCGAAATTTCGGGTTCTTCAAGCCTCCGCCGAAATTTCGGGTTCTTCACGACTCGGCCGAAATTTCGGGTTCTTCACGCCTCCCCCGAAATTTCGGGTTCTTCACGACTCGGCCGAAATTTCGGGTTCTTCACGCCTCCGCCGAAATTTCGGGTTCTTCGGCTCAGGCGTCGATATTCTGTGATAAATCAGCTATAATTTTACAAAATTACAAGGTAAATGTATGGAAACTAAGAAACATATAGTTGAAAATCTAATGTGTATAAACTCTATGTATTTTACATATAAAAATTCAATCCCCTGTAGACACCTGTTAATGCACTGCAAAATGGTTTTCTTATATTTTGAGCTTATTTTTTTTAACATTTTAAACCAGATTTTGGCCAGTAATCACTAAAATTTAGACTGCCAAAATAAGGACCACCCTAATATATATATATATATATATATGACTTTATACATAGCTATTTTAAATTTTAATGACGCATAAATATTTTAATACGTTAAAAAGTTGATTAAAACAAGATAATTAACTAAACTTAAATGAATTTTAATGAGATTTTCAATATTTATTTTAATGATTATTCTAGTATTTTGTAACCAATAAATTTAGCCGATAAAATTTTGAAACGACAGTTTTCCACTAGCTTTCAACCAAAGTTGACCTCCAGCCGTCAAAGCATATTGACGAACGAATTGTGTTCTCCTACGCGAACTCCAAAACGTTGCAATTTTGTTAAGTTATAATCGCATCGAAATTCTCTCCAAAACGCCAGAGCAGAAACGCGTATTGCTAGTGTTTCAATTTCGCACCGCAACATCCCTGTATTCCACGAAGAAAACGAAATTGTCCGTCGCGTTGTTTGCTGGATTTTAGTTTGCTTGCTTTACTTTGCCATCCCTCAGTATATGAATGGATATCATATTTTATGATAACTGTTAAGAAATGTAAATGAATTACGTGTAATTTAATCGAGAAATAATGCCAATCATAAACAGTATGGTTTAGTAAAATTTAGACTATAAGTCTGTTATTTGAATTGCAAACGATTTTTTTAAATAAGTACTGATGTGACATCCCGTAAATTTTTTGGAAATTAATATGAATCTAAAACAAATTAATGCGAAAATCAAATTTAATTTTGCAAAATAAAATTAAAATTTAATAATGTTTTATCCTTTAGTTTCAGTTCCTACAGACAGACATAGTGTGAAGAAGAATTTAGTATTTTTCTGAGTGCTATAATTTATTTATCATTTGTATATACTTAATCAACCAATTTATAAACCAGAAGATGGCGCTAAGTTTATTTCGCAATTCATGTCGATTTACCCCTAGTCTTAGAAAATGTCTACAAAAGTATATCGGACTCAGATGGAATTCTGTAAATGCACGCACAAAATTAGTTGTAGGTGCAAATGGAGAAAGAATTTTGACAACACAACAAGAGATAAATTACCCAAAAATACCGCTACACGAATACGTTTGGAAGAACTATAATCAATATTCCGATAAAATTGCTGTTGTAAGTATATAAAGTTGAAATAAAATGCAATACTAATATTATTGGTATTGCCAATTATTGCATTTTTAAAATTATTTATTTGATGTAAGTGGAATCTACTTGATACAAATGAAAAATCATTTGCCGCAAATAGATTCTGTTTGATGCGAGTAAAATACAGTTATGGCAAATATATTTCATTTTATTTGAATGTAAACAAGACATTAATACAAATTTCTTTTAAGGAATGTGCAATTTCGCGTCGCAAATATACCTATGCAGAATTAAGAGACAACACAAATTATGTTGCAAGAAGTCTACAAAATATGGGATTTAAACAGAATGATGTAATAGCAATTGCATTACCAAATATGCCTGAATACCCAATGGCATTACTTGGAGCTGCAGAAGCTGGGCTCACTGTTACAACTATAAATCCTATATATACAGCAGGTATGTTAAACTATTTATAGTTTTTCCAATAAAAGAAACGTATCCTCACTTTTAATATGTATGGGATGCGTTGCTCCTATATTGTATAAAATAAATGTAGTAAAATATTTTTAATTCAAATTTGTATTTCTCAATAGCTGAAATTCAACGCCACTTGCAAAATAGTGGAGCTAAAGCAGTAATTACGTCTTCTGATATCGCACAAACTGTATCAACAGCAATTTCCAATTTGTCGCAGAAATTGCCAATTATTGTAATTAAAACTGATACAAGTCCTACTTTAGATGGATTAATTCCTTTTAAGGTAAATAGAGGAATCTTTTTTATATATTATCCAAAAAATGGATAATTTTTGTTCTAGCTATTTCATTTGCGTTTTTGAAGATACTCTATATAATAATTATTGTATTTTCTTTTTAAGGACCTAATTTCTAAAGGGAAAACTTTGCCAGATGTAAAGTTGGAATCGTTTTCTTGTGAGAACATTGTAGAACTACCTTATTCTAGTGGAACTACAGGACTTCCCAAAGGAGTATTGTTGTCTCACAGAAATATTATTTCTAATCTCATGATGATTGAGCAAACCGCAGATGACAGACTGTTAAGACGCACGACAAGTAAGATGAATAACTTAAAGTATTCTCTTTATTTTTGCATTATCATTAATGATAATTAAGAATTACAAAATATTGTACTGTTTCAATTATAAAAATAGAATTGAGATAAGAAACATTTGTTTGGTAAAAGTTTTTTACTTTTGCAAATGGCACTTTAATTTGAATCTAAATCTGTGATAAGAATGGTTAAGTAAGTTTCATGCGTCAAATCAATGTAGCTATTTAATTCAAAGAATCAAAAATGTATTGCAATTAAATGTGACATTCATAAATCATAAATCTAGAGGAAATGCGAAATACCCCTGCAGACAGAAAGTGAAAGTCAACCTGACGAATACTTTAGTAGAAACGACGATCTAATAATGTCTTCATATCATTGGTTGTAAAATAGTGTTACAATTCAAAAATGGCTCTGTTGATTAATTTTATAGTAATTTTATCAATTTTTGTAATTTTTGGAAAAGAAAAAGAAACGTACTAACACATCGTTATATTTTTCAGGTGACTTTCAAGATGTTATACCAATGATTTTACCCATGTACCATTCATTTGGGTTAAATACTATTTTATTATCGAGGTTAAATGTAGGTGCAAAACTTGTCACACTTCCGAAGTTTGTGCCACAAGATTATATTAATTTATTAGTTAATTTTAAGGTAATGTAATAATTAATAACATAAAATATGAAATTAAATTATGAATTTAGTTGAAACCATTTAGTGTTAACAATGTAGCTTTTTTGCATTTTTATGATAAATTATATTATTTTCATATTAAACTTTAACAAAACAATTACTTGTTTTACATTTTAGGTAACGTTTTTGGCTATAGTTCCACCTGTACTACTATTTTTGACAGCATCACCACAAATTCAGAAACATCATCTAGAACATGTAAGAGCTGTGTTAAGTGGAGCTGCTCCCTTAACTCTGATAGATATAATGAAGTTTTATGAAAAGTTTCAATTTGATCCAAAAGAAGTTGCATTTGGTCAAGGTAAATTATAACAGATGTAATATAAAATATATACATATATAAAGAATTTGTATAGAATATATAACAAAATTAACAACATGCACTGTTATTTTTAGGATATGGTATGACTGAATTGTGTCCATCAACAGCATTATACACACTTGGTAAATATCTTTTTTTTTTCTTTTCCTTGTTTCTTTTTTTCTCTGTACCTTCTATGTATTTGTTCATAATTTTTTTTCAAAGTTCGTAATGATATATTTTGAATCAAAAGCAAAATAGTAAATTATGTTAGAAAGTTTATTTAATGTTGTAAGTCAATAGTAATTAAAAATAATTATTATTTACGCATAATGAAATATGTTTATTTATATTAAGCATATAATTAAGTAATTGTCTATTTTAAAATTAATGATTATTTATTTTGTTTATTTATTATTCATTCAAGTTATATATTATAATGACCTATGAACTTAATTATGTTTACTTTTTATAAAAATTATTTTTTATGTAAATAAATAGATATTGAATGTTTCTGATTTTGTTTCTTAACCCATGTTCGTCATATTGGATTCGCCATCTTGAATTTTAATTGATCTTAAATTCATGATCAGATATCACAATGACGTTATAATTTATTTAACTTTCAACAAACATACATTTTTCTTTCATTATATGAGTTAACATTTACACAAATATTACCCTAAAAAATAGATGTTTAAATTTTCATATCTTTGGAAATAATGAATTTGCACGGGAAAGCCGTTACACCCTGTCTTAAAATTTCGGAAACTATACGAAAAAAACTCTTTCAGTCAATTTGGAGTTGGAAAGTCCGCAACCTTCCCTTATTAGTCTAAATGAAATATATTAACTTTAGTGTTCGCCGTTCATTCGATTCACCTTACCCCCACAAAAAATATTAAATTACACAAATTTTGAGGTAAATTTAATAGATGAACATAAATCGATTATCTTTTCCCATAATAGACTTCAAAATTGTCTCTAAATATTAAATTTTTGATATTTGACATTGACGACCTTCGACCCCCGACATATATTTTTGTGGTGTTTTGTGACTTTTTGTTATTCGACTTGATTACGACTTATCTATTCGTCGATCGGAATCTCTTTCGATTTCTATGCATCGACTTCGCTGAGAAAAGTTAAACGCGACAGGCCGTGAAATCCGATCGGTCCTCGACACAACTCAAGGAAAGTCGTTAAGATTTGAGTGATACGATCGTGCTCGGCCTGGGCTTCAGGACCGAGCCGGATCATTTCGGATTCCGTCGTGTGTCCGCCATTTTTTAACGCCTATCTGTCACCTGGCATCTATCGCGGCCCAGAAAGTGACTCCACGCACGATTTTCCGCTCGACAGGAAAAGCAAATATTAGTTGAAAAACAAAGATAATAAGATTTTAAAATACTATTTTTAGATTCAAATAAATATTTTTTTTAATTACTAAATTTGGGTTACAAATCTTAATGATTTGCAAATACAAATACATTATGTTCTGATGAAACAATAAAATACTTTTGAAACAAGAATAACCTATTTGTTTGCAAATCCTGTTACATTAATGTTTATTTATTTATATTTACAAAATTCTTTACTTGCTTATTATAACTTTATTATTTACTTTTATACTATTACTTTGTAGACAAAATTTGCAATAAACAATATTATTATTATTATCAAAAGAAAAAAGAAAAAATGCGTTCAATAAATAACAAATTATCTGTTATATTATTGTTATCAATCATCAAAATGGGTAATCTGAGAAATTTTGTTTTCGATATAAAAAGTAAATGTTATTTTTAAACATTAATTATGTACAGTATATGTACACGATTAAGAGCAAAGATCAAATTTATTAGATTTAGTTCAAATTATTGTTAATTTATTTTGCAATGAAAACTTATCAAATCTTTATTTTTAGAACCTTTTAAATTATTATAGTGGCTGATGCGTAGTTTTCGTTGCAAAAATATAACTTTATTTAATTACATTTTATTAACATTATACATTTTAATATATAATAATATACTATAAAAACCAAATAATAAGAAAATGCCAAAAGCAAATTGTTGCTGCAATCCGCTGAACCGGAAAAATCACAAATGCGTGTACAAACCAATTCAAAAAATAAGTGACAAATGGCATAGTAAATTCCAAAAGTTCATTGGAAAATATATCTCAGAACATGAGAACGGGTAATTAACAATTACAATAAAACAATAAGTTATGATTATTTTTCACCCATTTAATACACTTCGTCTGTGAAAAGGAAAAGAAAGAGAGAGGATTCGCGCAGCGCGTCCTTATTATTTGTTTTTTATAATATGGTATTATTATATATTAAAATATAAACACTTTAATAACAAACAGCACGTTGGCAATCCCTATCTTAATAGCTTATAAATCAAACTAATTATTTTATATTCTCGATTATATTTTTCAAAGCTGATTGAAAAGTGCTGTCCTAATTACTAAATTAATAAAATTATATGTATGTTGTGCCATTTAATAAAAATAAACGTACATTTGCAAATTTACAGTCACATTTGCAATTTAAGTATATTACATTTGAAGTGCAAGAGAGAGCGCGCTTGACAACGCGAGAGCGACATGACAGGACTCGCGCAGCGCAACATAAAAATAAGTATTATTATTGAATAAAAAGTGGTTACCAAAATTTTTTTCCATAACCGAAACCCTGAAAGCTCACAGAATTCGAATATGTTAATAAAAATTTTCTATCTCTTTAAGAACACTGATAAAAATTCATTTGTTTATTAAAAAATGCAATTTTTGCATTAAAAATTAATGTTACGGTATCACAATACTTTTTATTTGAAAGTTCATAGTTTCCTACGATAAATTGATATATATTACATTTTTTTGTTATTTAAATTATAAGAGATATGAACTTTTAAAAAAAGTACTACAAAAAAAATAATTTGTTCATAACTTTTATAATTTATTGAATTTTGCAAAAATAACACATGGTAAATATTCTTATTTAACGTGCTATCAAAACGTATTATTATTTTTACAATATAATATAGTTGGTGAAAAGCGTGACCATTTCAGGAATTTTGACTCAAATAGAGTGTAATACTTTTAATTAAAAGGAAAAAGGCAGAACATAGCTTGAAATCGATAACTACGTTAATACTATTAGAATATATGTACATATAAAAGTGATTTCGAAATAGTTTTGCATGCGACGGTTTTTTAATGGTCCGTCATGAAATATTCACATATTTCATGATGGACCATTATGTTTCATAAGTGGTCCATTTTCGCGATGTTCCTGTCAATTTATTTTTATGAAATTCAACCTGAGAGATACCTTGGGATACTGGTAACATCATCCATTGGAGAAACACGTGGGTTCCTGGGCATTTTAGACCCTTTAAAAAGCAAAAACTAGAAATTTTCACTTAGTCTGAAAAATCTCAAAACGTTTTACTTCAAAACGTTTTATTTTTCAGTCCCATCTATCATGAGGTTTTTCACTTTTTTTCCTAATTAACCCATTAACGCCGAAAACCTCGAAAATTTTGCTTTGACTTTGCGCTCTATTTTTATTATCAAAAAGGGATACATTTTTGATACGACACATGAGCTCCTATAGACCACAGTGTCCTCTTTCAGTTTCCGGGGACGAAATCAAATTTCATTCACTAGAAAAATAAATATGGCGGCTTTTACGCCAAAAAACACATAAAAGTCAAGTACATTTTTTTTAAAATGTTGTTTTTTCATATCAAAATAGTACGAGAATGTAATCAATTCTTCAACTAAAGGTGCATAAAATCTTTGTACTTTAAGATCCTGCCGGTTAAGTAGTCCAGAATTATTATTATTATTTCAAAATGGCGCTTTAAACGAAGAAATTTTTTAAAATTTCTGTTTTTCGATAATAAAATATTGTTTGCTTAAACAGCAACTTGATTTAACTAAAAATAATGAAATTTATAACTAGCATTCACAATTATCAAAAATAACAATTTCCAATATGGCGGATTCAATATAGCGATCAAAAATGGATGAAAATGGACATTTTTTCAAAAGTTTGTTTAAAATGAATACTTATTATCGCTAAAATCTTACAAAACAGATTATACTAAACTACATTTCTTGAAATATACAATATTCAGTATGGCAGATGCAATATGGCGATCAAAAAACGAGTAAAATCGTCATTAATTTCTTATGTCTTTTGAAATATCAACTTATTATTATTAAAATCTTAAAAAAAGGATAATGCCACTATATTCATTGAAAACAATAATTTCTAAATTGGCGGAGCCAATATGGCGATCCAAAAATGAATAAAATTGATATTTTTTTCTACTTTTTTTAAACAGGAACTTACTATCACTATAATATTACAATACAGATTATGCTAGTCTATATTTCATGATATATGCAATTTCCAATATGGCGATTCCAATATGGCTACCAAATCTGATAAAATAATATATGTTTGTTATTTTTGTCAAAAAATTAAGTTATAAACAATTTAAAATTATCCAATCGATATGTTTAGGTTATATTTATTTAAAAAATGCAATTTCCAGTATAACTGCTCAAATATGATAACAAAAACTATATAAAATCATTTATTCTTTAATGTTTTTATCAGCTATGATTACTGAAAAAATAATGTAATAATTGAGTTAATTGAAAAATAATGTAATAATGGAGGATAATTGAATTGCTACAATGGAATTCCATTTGTAGGATAGTATATTGGAAAAAATTCCCGAAAGAAATAAAATTCAAAAGATTCACACGGGAACGCGACTAAAGTGGACATTTTCGTCCCTAGGGAGGTAAAACTGCTCGAAGGCATAGCCCGATTTTTTTTTTTTTACAAAAAATAACAAAATACGTATTATTGTATCAGTTTTGGTCGTTTAAAAAAAGTAGAAAAAAATATCAATTTTATTCATTTTTGGATCGCCATATTGAATCCGCCATATTGGAAATTGCTATTTTTGATAATTGTGAATCCTAGTTATAAATTTCATTATTTTTAGTCAAATCAAGTTGCTGTTTAAGGTGATTCTTCAAGTGGGCTTGTCAGTTCGAAAATGAGTTCGGTTTGACTGCAAAAACCACTGGACAGAATTACATAAAATTTTGTGAAACCATCATAAAAAAAGTGAGAGAATATGCTGGTATGGTTTGTTTGTTGACAAATGAAGGATAAAATTATTTATTTTGATTTTACGTGATATTGAGTATTG
>JABFQK010000130.1:0-13442 GCA_022816885.1 Trissoscelio sp. ZL-2020
TCGACCGAGCCTCCAAACGGCACCTTATTCGACCGAGTTCCGAACCGGCACCTTATTCGACCGAGTTTCGAACCGGCAACTTATTCAGCTAGGTTTTGAAGTGTCCGGTTATTCGACCGAGGTACCGTAATTGAGCCGTTGGGTGGAAAAACGACTTAAGTGCAATGAAAATCAAATAGCCTCTAAGTCGTTTTTCCACCCAACGACTCAATTGCAAAAAGATTTCTCGGTTGGAAGATCTAAATTATGAAAAAACGATAACACAGTTATCCAACTTCAGTAAATGTAAATAATAATTTGTTCCTTCAACAATTTCTGTTTCTATAAAGCAAAAATAAAAAATTGAATCTAATTTTAAACGTGTATTTGACTCATCCATTCATTGACAACACATGAATGGATGGAAATAAAAATGTACTTAATGTATCCAAAGACAATTGATCCTAGAAGCATGGTCGTGTAGACGTGAAACAAAGTGATAAATGGAAAATAAAATGGAGCCAAGTGTTTGGCGGGCTGCCATGACCCAGTTCAGGCCGTGACTCCTGTCTCCTCGATGAACAGGATGGAGAGACAAGATCGCCCTGGGCAATATCCGCCCTCTGCTATTCACATTTCATATGCTTGCACTTTCGTCTTGGTACAATGTTAACTGGCCCATCAAAATTGAAAGTGCATGTACTTATACCCTTTATTACCGACAACTTTTTATTTTTGTATTATATGCCCAGTGTCCCTTTGAAATATGCATAAAAGAATTACTTGCGCAATTTATATGTAAAACATTTTTACATTCAAAAGCAAATTTAAAAGGATAAGAAATTAATCTTTATAGTTGTACCGGTTATCGTCAAAATAACAAGAGAAATACAAAATTGTAAAATTTATCTGGAAAGTATATGAAATTTACATTAAATAAATAGCTTTGAATAGATTATATGATTGTATAACAATTTTAATGAGATTGTTTTTTTAAATGTTATCATAACAGGTAGGTTATATACTGTTTTACAAAATTTTAATGAAATAATTAAAAGATAATTTAAAAAATTGAAATTCAAATTACAAGAGGATAAAATCAGAAAGTAAACAAGTGAAAAAAAAACTATTAATTGTTAAATATGCTTGAAGTGTCTTAGAGTAATAATCAAATAATTATGAATAACAAGTCATTTTAAAAGTGTAAATATATTTATGTGTGAATCTAAGTGATTATTCATCCGTTATGAGTAATCCGTTTATACAAACTATTTACTTCATTGTACAATGCAACTCCATTTAATTGTTATTTTGTTTTGGAATCACTTTTGGAATGAATCGTTTTTACAGCTCATACGTTATGTTTGTTTACCAATTCATTCAGCGCATTATTGAATGCTTAATGATTTTCTCTGAACGTACCGATGACGATAAGAATTAATTGCATAATACCGCATGTATCTCATGATTTAATATAAATTACAATTTTATGAGAATGAGGCGAACACGTTGATTTATATTTTATGTTTTTCCTTAGCATCGATTTTTAAACTTTTCTAAATAAAAAAAAAAGTCGACTTGCCAAGAATGTAATATTCCATTTTTAGTATTTATATTGTATAATATAACAGTTGTAAATGATATTACACGTTCATTAATGCACATGCACGGCAACGAGAATAACATTTAAATTTTATCGAGTCCCTGCACATGAAGTCAAGTTGAAATCGTGCAGGGAATTTCCAATGACTAAAGTGTAACCGATCAGATTTCAAAAATCTCATTCATTTGTGTCATAATTGTACAATTTTGTAACTAATTAAACTATATCATTGATTAAATAACAATATTTAATGATCACGTTTAAGTTCAATTTTTCTGTCTTCAAATTCCAACACAATTAGTTCATACAATAACAACGAACTATAAAAGCAAAAACGTATCTATTACACTAATTTTTTATTTGAATTTTAAAGATAATGTATAACTTAGAACATTCATAAAAACAGTCAATCGATAACACAGCATATCTGTATAAATCATCGCAATCCAATTTGTTATATTTAGCAATTCAGCATGTTTTCCAGCAAATACATTAAAGATTAATGGACAAATTAAGGAATCACGCGTGTAATCAGGTTTAACTATTTGCTAAACACTTCTTCCTCCCTCAAATGATTATCATTGTGGCGTCACAGATCATTTCTTGCTGAAATGAATAACGTAACAGGATCTAATAGTTTAACCTTCGTTACATTAACTTGATTAAATTTTCATGAAAATCCGACTTGGTGTAAACAATCCTGTTCGTTGTGCACGCCTTCTTGAATTACGTTTGCCAGGGACGATTTCAGTAGGATATGCATTTTGGATATGTAGTTGTGAGACAATCGCGATTAATGCGATCTGCGATTTGTATCTTTTACTTTGGACAGTGTTAAAGTGCATAATTATTATCTCGCTTTTGCGGAATTCTCCGACATGAAGAAATATGTATCTGGGATAGAGAGGCGACTGGAAGTCTCCGGGCGACAACCTTGCAATGCACCGCCCTGGGCGTCAAACGATCGCCTTGAAAAAGATCGATTGACTTGATCAAATTCTTCCTACATGTTGCGACCGATTGAAAAACCGTGACAATTTTCAGTCAAATGAATTGGCAGGTGTTTGATGTTATTCTTCAATTTTTTACTTGTTAAGTTGATTCAATACAAAATATTTCGTGTTTTTCTTGCAAATTATAAATTAAAGGAGTTGATTACATAGTAGATAATGATAATTTATTAGTAGACTGATAATTGTATGCATAAGAGGTCTTTTTACTATTTGTTTTTAACATAAAAAGATGCCCGCAAAGCACACAAACATCTAAGATACTTTAGTACATCTAGTTAATATGCATTTTGCACATTGTTGGTATATTATACGTATTTTATAGGTATTTTTAATGTTTATGATTTCTAGGTAATATTTATTTAAAAAAAAAATTGGGTCTGATTGGAAATTTTTAGATATTTTTAAATTACAGTTTAAATTTTGAATTTAGTCCTTCTACTGCTAGTACTGCAATTCTATAGGATAATAGCAATAAAAAATAATGTACCACACAGTGATTGATTAAACATATACAACTGTAACATGCGCTTCAATTATAGATGCTCTATAACGGTACAAAGGGAGAGTGATACAAAGTATTATGAATTTATATTCATAGCAATTCAATGGACTTATACTGTTTGTTTATATAAATGCATATCTGTGTGCGTTATTTACTTTTTTTTGTCTGCTTATGTAAGTGTAAAATATAAACACATATATAACACATAAGCATGCATGGATGGCTCTTATTTTAGTACTTTTCGAATTTTTATGCTCTTGCCTTCTAAAACGCTTCTAAACTACAAAAAAATGAAGTTCCTACAATCAGAACACAGTGAAGATGTCAGAACTCCATTTAGAGTGCATCGAAGAATTCCGTTCTTTCTGATTTGGTGTTTCTCTGAGTGGAGCTTTGTCAGCTCCGAACATGAAAAAAGACATGGGAAAATTGAATATTTGGATACAAACAGAAAATAAAACTGATCTTGTTATGCTTCCCTCATATCTTCAATATGTTCAATCAACATATAATTCCAATGTTATTTTATATTTCCACAGAGCACACAAAATCTGTTGATCTTACAGATTTTTCTATTGATCCTGCATATTTTTTTCTTCCATGTGATGTTCTAATTCAAACCTCAAAGTCGCCATATTCTTTTCTTTTTTCATATTTGGAGCTGATAGAGCTCCACTCGGAGAAGCATTAACTCCGAATAGTCGGAGTTCGACGATGTACTTTAAATGGAGTTCTGGAGCCTTCACTGTGTTCTGAGTCAAACAAAGAAAGTTGATTATTTTAGTAATAATCTGTGCCCTACTTACCTTAAATTTGTAATAGGATTTAACATAGGTTTTAACCACTTTTGGAGATAGTACATTTTTAACATGACTATATTATTTATAAGCGATATAAATCAATACAATCTTGAAAATTCATTACATTTTCTTCAAGAAGCACTTCAATTCATGCAGTTTCAGTGAAAATGTCAAAGTTATAGCATTTTAAAGATATCATTATGAGGTGAATCTCAAATACATAAACTGTACCTTAAAGCATTATTTTATCTTACCTAAATAAGTATACTTAGTAGTTTGTTATTTCTTTTTTTAAATTAAGGATAAAATTTATTACATTTTATTCTCAGATTACTAAATGTAGATAAACAAATATTCCAGAGTCATCCCTCTAACGTACGTAAATACTAAACATACATAACCCTCGCGGATTTGATGCGACCATAAAACGACCGTCTCTTTGTAGTCTTCTTGTGATCCGTTTTCAGTCAAAAAAGACCGGGATTCAAAGTCAACTTCGTTTCGTTGCTTGACAAGAAACAACCTTATTTCAGTATTATATGTCAAACAGGGTACAAAATTCGAAAACAGGAAATTTGTAAAAATTTCGACAAATCATCAAATTTTTTGAAAAACATGAATTTTGTCAAAATTTAGATAAATCATGAAATTTAGAAAATCATGAAAAATTCAAAAAATTATGCAATTTTTTAAAAATCATGAGTTTTCTAAAAATTTCGAAAAACTATGAAATTTGTCAAAATTTCGAAAAAATGAATAATTTTTTGAAAAACATATATTTTGTCAATATATTGAAAAAAACATGCAATTTTTTGAAAATCATGAATTTTGTCAAAATTTCAAAAAATTATGAAATCTTTTGAAAATCATGAATTGTGTCAAAATTCCAAAAAGTCTTGAAATTTTTCGAAAATCATGAATTTTGTATAAATTTCGAAAAATCATGAAATTTGTCAAAATTTCGAAAAATCATGAATTTTGTCAAAATTTTAAGAAATGATGAAATTTTTCGAAAATCCTGAATTTTGTCAAAATTTCGGAAAATCGTGAAATTTTTTGAAAAACATGAATTTTGACAATTTCGTAAATGAAAAATTAAAATTAGCAATAATACATTATACACCAAGTGAGCAAAACTAAGTTTTGCTCCGAGGTGCTTACGCTATTTTTCGTTAAAAGTGCGAGAAATAATTCTGTGGCTTTGAGGAAAAACCAGTATTTGCGCTTTTACAAGATTTCGAGTTATTTAGGTTTAAAGTAACTGGTTTTTCCTCAAAAATGATACGTTACTGGTTAGGTTTTGTCCAAATTATGTCAAAAGTATGACATATAACTTAGTTTTGAGTTCACCAAATGAAAATAGATGTAAATATGTATCGATTTCCGCGCTTAACTCAATTTCGAAAAAAAGGTCGAAATACTGGTTTTTCCTCAAAACCACAGAATTAATATTCTATGTTTACATTATTTTAGGCCTTTACTTTGAACTGATAAAAATTATTTCAGTTTAAAATGGAAGAGAAATTTTGTACTTAAATAAATATTATGCTTCTTATTTACCCCATAATATGGGGTAATTCTGATTTGCTTTGTATTATGGTCTAAACTTCTTCCGATTTTTTGATATAGGTTTTCCATCATTATATGCATCGTGTCCATATTGTTTTATATAGTTTGTTGTACCATTAAATTCAACTAAACATTTCTTAACTTCAAAGACTATGTTTACACGTCTTTCAGCTATTAATAATACCTATATCTTTATAAGATAAAAGACCCAATTTGTGTTAATTACTTAGAATAATATCTATTAAAAATAGTAACAAAAGTTTAAAAGTTGTTTTTAACAATTATTGGAATCATAGTTATAGTATAATATACGTCAATTTGTTTGTTTTATAGATCTAATAACATAATTTTACATTAATTTGAGTTAACACAAATTGGGGGTTTACCTTAATGTTAAGTTCTAAAAACATGAACTTTCTTAATATTTGATACAGTTATTATTCTTATTCACAATTGCCCCACTTTCACTATCACTCATACTAAGACACTATAAAAAATCTCTCAAAAAATCTTAACAATTTTTTCTTCATTACTGGAAATTATTTAAGTATCTACCTTCTTTATTAATATAATATTAAAATAAAATATAAATATACAAAATTATACTTAAAACAAAAGAAACATATTTTCCAGATATGATAATAATTTTTAAAATTGATTTATCATTCAGAATCAGGTAAATAACTTTTTCACGATCCAAAAGAAAAATCCATCTATGACTTGCATGTTATAATTGTCATCAGTCTAGTACGTGACAGCTGACATAATCATTAACATCGTCTCATTTTGCATAACATTTGTGTATTGTTTAATAAAATATACACGATAGCGCGCGCATCCGCTATAAATATCCCAATCTTCATTAGTAAACAAAACAATTGCCTTAACGTGTCTCCTGCAATAAAAAAAACATATTTTCGAATGAACACATCTCATTTTTCGTAATCACTTATGCCGCTGGCTATTGTTGACTATAGACACGTTCAAAGAATTGATTTTGAAAACTAGTAAGTAAAGAGAGCCCGCAGTCGGCCAGTTACGCAATAAATAGCGAAGCCTTATAGAAGAGGAACAGGATCCGTGCAAACGGTGACTCAAATGTCTTTATGTAAACGTTAATCCAATTTTGTGTGCCGACGTTTTTGCACGATCAGGCCACTCGTACGAATGACCGCGCGCAAAATTGTCTTCCGTGCGATTTTATTTAATCGTTCACTGTCACTGCAGCAAAAAGTCAAGCCACACAATTGGCCATTTTTTGCATTGAGTTCATTGCACGAAATTACATATTTTAATTTCAACTACAATTTCACCGCAACAATTCGTCTGAATAAAACTAAATTATCTGAAAATAAAAAAACTACACAAAAATATAATCAGTAACTTATTTTTACAGTGTTTTGGAAACGAAATGAAGAAGAAGAAAAAACCTTTTTTTTTTGTTATTTAAATACTAGTTGACTTGGCGTACGAACTTAACTTAATCACACTCCACTTAAAAATTGTGTGCAATTTTATACATACGAACTTTTCTTATTTAATAACCACCTATAAACTCGCCGATGTACATGCAGAAAAACCTTACCGAAGGTCGTTCAATCCATGTCAATAAATCGAACATGCATCGCGTTCACCTTTAAATGCCTATTTTCTTAAATCATAAAAATTTTTCCTCATATAGTTCAAATAATCATTTCTTTATATTAAAAAATTCAAAATTAATTCAAACTCATAATTTGCATCACATTTTTCTCAATGTAAATATGCAAATATAAAAAAAAACAGTTGAATATTGTGCAAAGATATATTGATCTACATAATCTTTCATCTGAAACTTAATTAAAGTGATTAAGTCGAATAATGACTATCATTAATAAAGAAATCAGCAGCAAGTGTTGAGTTTAAAAATGAGCGCAATAAATATTTGAAGCGGAAAAGCAGAGCTGATTTTCTCTCGGTGTATTTCGAATCGAAAACGTAAGCGATCGTCATTGCTGGCGCTCGCCTTGGGGTTTATGGTAGTCAGGTCATTGTCGGTGATAGAATGCATTTCAAAGTACCAACACAGACGACGTATCAATCGTGTTTTCGAAACGAGTGGACATTCAGCGATTGTCCTCGAGCGCGCTCTTTGAATGCAGCACGTCTTGTTATCAATTTTATAATGCACACTTAACCATACATGACATTTTATGACCGTGTCGCCAATAAGGGTCACAGCGGCCGATTGTTTCCACAGTTTTTCCCCGCTTTCGTTAATTAGCATATTGAAATTCACCTTTTTTACTGGCAATAAAAACCAATCCACTACGTATTGTTTGCGTTTTATTTCGAAAAAAGTGAATTTCAAAGTTTTTTTTTTGCTTTTAAAATTCATATTACACATAGATGTACAAATAATGTCACATAAAAATCACAGTGATTTCGATTCTGAAAGTGCACAACTATTGACATCCAATTCATGTTCCAGTGATAATCAACTGATTTTACAAGATTTTGAAAAAAGTGACATTGCTTCTAATCAAAACAATTGTTCTTCGCGGTATTTACACTTCACTCAACATTTTTGAAAGCTCAGTTTAATTATGATTGAAATTAATTAATTCATTCATATTTATTGATAAGGTATGGTAGTTTCGAAAATAGTGCAGCTTCTACAGAGATTCTGTTACCGCTTCAGTCGCCCACGTTAATATCTGAAGATAATTCACATATAAATAGCAATCGAGTAAAGAACACCTCATCTCACAAATATATTGCCTCTCCGTTACATTATACGCAGGATAGATGCTACGATCTTTATAATATAGATCTGGTAAGGATAATTATAAAATTAGTTTATCTAATAAAATTGTGTTTTTTCGATATCTGAAAGAAAATATTTCTTATACCGCCAGCAAGGATAAGGTAATTGTACCAATAACTAGCTATGTATCAGTAGTTCCCATCAATTCATTTGAAGAGAGAAAGGTAGAGAATATATTGTTAAATAGATGGCAAGCTACTTGAATTAATCTTTAACTAGCCAGGTATTGATACATTGAACTTAATGGTGATAAAATAAAATTTGTTTGTTAGAAGTCTGTTAAGTGAAAGTTTAAAATGTAATATTAATATTATTATGAGTCATTCCATGCCAAACCATCATGCCAAAAATGGTCGAGATCTCCGAATAAGCTCAAAATTTGAAAAATGCTCCCTATAAAAATAAAAAATTAGGTTCTAAAAGGATTTTACGACTAACTAGATAATTTCGGAGATAACTGCATTTTTTCTGTTTTTTCTGAGTATCGCTAGCTTGTATGTACCCTACTTTGAAAATGAAAATAAGTTTACTTCTGGGCGTGAGAAAAAACTTTTCTAAGGCAAATTTTAAAGGTATGGATCTAAAAAAAATGTTCGAAAGCAGCAAAATGCCAGCTGTATTAAAAATCATAACAAAATAATGCACATAAAACATAAATAATATGCAGTTTGCATAGCTTTATAAAGTGCATCTATAAAAATATATAAAATAATTACCCTTTATATTATAATTTTATTATAAAGTGCCAAATTTTCCTGGTCAGTCCAAGTCACAATATGAAAAATTAAACTTTTGAAGTGAATTACGAATAAATAAATATTATTTTGAATATAACTTGATGTGTATTTGGAAAGATATTGATCCAGTCTATGTTGTGTTTACATTGAGTAGATAATCGGTTGTTAATCTACAATAGTAGATAATCTACAAAACGTTTTGTAGACGATAATTACTGTGTCATAGCTTTTGGTTCCATGTCAGTCTTCTGCATAACATTTGTTATTTGCGCTGTGCAAGTAGTATAAATTAGTTAATTTTTCATATATGTCAACGTGTTAGAGTATATTTTAACAGTTTATGTAAGTATGAAGTTGATAAAATAATATTTGTATGTGTTTTAATACATTTAAATAATGTAAGTCAGAAGGGTGGCCTCTGAAATTCCATGTCAGTCCATATGGTTATTTTTATAAATAATTGGTTTTATGACGTTAATGGTATTAAAATCTAATTATGTGATGCCCTTCTTGTATAAAAACTAATGGCCATTATAATTATTTAATTACAAAACAAATTATTGAGAGAAATATAAACAAATTTTTTAAAATGTTAATTTTCCATGTCAGTCTTCATTTCTCAAACCGAAATAAAATATTACTTTTTTTTAAATGTAATAGAAATATTACTATATTTATTCTACTCAAATTAACATTTTAACAAATTTTAATAGAAAAAATCTTTTATCATTTTTTTTTAATTTACATTATTCAAATTATATATATATATATATTAATCATATGTATTTATTCCTTTGACTCATACATTTTTCTAATCGACCATTTTTGATGAAACTTCACATTCAAAGGATTTTTGAGTCATTGAATACGAATCTGAAATCAGATTTTAAAAACTCAAAATGGCGAATCCAATATGACGGAACAAAAATTGAAAAATGAATTGTTTTTCTTCAAACTCGGTATATAAGGATATTTTGGATCGCATTTTTCAAATTTTGGTCCACCATACTCGATCGACCATTTTGAATATTGAAAATCTAACTTCAGATTATTGTAATTTTGTAGACTTTGAATTATCAACTTTGATCGGGTGCAAATGTGAAAACTATATGATATTCACTCATTTAAATTTTAAATCCAAACTTACCAGTCGAAGTGTATAAAGAAAAGATGTACTCCTGAACTTACCTAAAACAAAAAAAGTATCATTAATAAATTTTTGTAGATTGATACATTTGTTGAAAGTACGGTTTTAGTTGAAAATATATTTATCAAAATTTGATGTTGGAAATGGATAATTAATATTGATAGGGAAAGGTAAATTAAAAAAAGTTAGTGTTAAACAAGCCCAATACGTGCAGTGTTGGGACATGGAAGTTAATACAATATTAATGCTCTTTTAAAGATTATATTATAATGTCTAAGAAAACCCACTTTACGCGTCTTGATTACAGTTTATCAACTTTACTTGGAATAATTTACTTAGGTACTTCGGTCTGGTCTCATCTGGCAAAGTTAAAATTCATGATAATTAACTTAGAATTAAACACTTACATTTCGTTCTGTATGTGCAGATAATAAACCGTAAATTTCATGTACAAAATAAAAGTTTGACAACAAATTAAAATTCACAAATGTCTTTTCAAACTCATGATTCAGTTTCAAATTATAAGAGAATGAAAACTTTTTCAATAGCAAATCAATAATGAACGGTAAGCTACCGATTTTTAAAATATTTTTTTTATAACGGATTAATTATTAATTAATATATTATTAATTAATTTTTCTTTGTAAAACGTATTTACTGGAAAATGAACAATCATGCAATGATAATTTGTGCAATTTTTTGTTAGTAAATTATAAATTTCATAATTAATCATTTCACAAAAAATGTATCATAATTAATACATTTTAAAACACAGTTTAACAATTAACACTTTCCTCAGAGAGAATGCAATAATCTGTAAACTTGTTTTTTATTTGTTCATTTATAACATATCGCTTATAAAAAATTAAAGTTTTCATTAACTTGATAAACTGCTCGAGAAAAATTAATCATTTATCAAAGGGTATTCATCTGTTTATCATAGCTTCTGATCTACTCGAGATAAGCGATAGGCAATCTGCCAAATCCAGTGTCATTTGTCATCCGCGAAATTTATTAAAGTGAAAAAAGTTATAATTCAAGCGCAAGTCAACTTTAATTTCTCAATCACGAAATTCTGCAGCCATTAAATTAATTTCCGATTTTCACTTGGCCATTAGGAATAACAAAAAAATTGGCCGCTATATGAATTTTTTATTCTTTACTCTCAAAATGAGAAAAGTGATTGATTGTTTATGTTTCGATCGATTTATCATTTACGTGGCTCCTTGAACCAAGTTGTGACCAACTTTTCTGGAAGTCGAAATTTAGTCTACATGCGAATAGGAGTTAATGAATCTCTAATGGAATAGCTTTCGTTGATTGATAGCGGACTGCAATAAACTTATTTAATGTTCGTTCGACTTCGGAAAACTTTCTTCTAAATAACGACCTCAATTCAAACAAACTCGAATTTGATGTTCTGTTGCATTGTCGCAACGGTGTTACAGATACCGATGATGCATTGATTCGCGCAAATGATTAACAACTGCGATGTAACATTTTATCGCTGCTCGGATAATGAAATTCCCACCCCTTTACTATCAGAATCTATGTACTCGAATCGAAGTTGATAACAATTAGAAATTGATCTCGTTTGCATTCGATATTAGTGAACACAACAACGCACATAAATATTATCATTTTTGTTTGTAATGTATTCTAATTTCTAATCCAGGTCAAAAAATAGGTTTACGTCAATTCGACAACTCCGATCGAGTTTAATCGAACTCCAGTTAAGATCGAATTACTCAAATAAAGTTGGGAATCCCAAATTAAATGGATTCCCTTAAATAGATTACTACTTCCATTAATATTATGATTAAACTCATATTATTACGTACCAAAAATTGCGAGTTAAGGTAATTTTTTCGTTCAATTTACGAGTAAATTACATTCGTAAAAGTAAACTCAATACCGGTATCAAAATGTTAATGTAAAAATAATATTGAAAGAAATCCGTTGGGATGACGGAAAATCAGAGGAAACGTGTCAGCGACACGCTGCAACAGCGAGCAATTTATATACAAATAATTTTTATTCCTAAACATGACGGCAAAATTTGATATATGAATATAACGTTTCGCAGGATCACGTAGCTCAAACGAAGAACATAACATTTATTCCACATGAACTGAAACTTGGAACTTTTCTTGAGCCACGATCCTCTGGCAAACGAGGGCGTGTCACTAAAAGGGATGGAAGAGTGAAGTTTTTTGCTGCCAGCAGCGCACGTCACGAACCATAAATTTTAGCTTTTACGACTTTCCTTCAGAGTATCCCACTTCGGGACGAACTTCCCGAATTCTTTGTCCTCGCGGCTTTACGCGTACGTTTCAAGTCCCACTCTTATGCCATCAAAATTCGTTTCACTAAGTTCTTCAAGTGCTTTACACATGAACGAATGCACTCGCAATGAACTCTGTTGGTATTTTAAAATACATAATAAGTGAGGATTAGAAACTTACGCATCAAATTAAAACATTTGATTTGCATTATTTTATGTCGAGCTTCAATTTTATCAGTTTAAAGTACACTGAGAATAAGGGATTGTTGAAGCAACAATCCGGATTGTTAACCCAACAATCTGGATTGTTAGCCCAACAATCTGGATTGTTAACCCAACAATCTGGATTGTTAACCCAACAATCTTGGATTGTAAGTCTTAACAATCCATGATTGTAAGGTTTCAACAATCTCGGAATGTTGGTACTATAATCCTGGATTGTTGATCTTACAATCCGGGATTGTAATACCGAAATTTCAGAAATTATGTTATGTTTTATCCATTAATAACTCTACTAGATAATCAAAATTAATGTCGATTTGTCAACAATATTGTCTACAACGAAAAAATATGTCTACCCGCAATAAAAGTTCCAGGCAATTCCGTTATGCAGCCTGGAAATTGGTTCAAATTTCCACTTTATACAGTGGAAATTTCCACTTTTAGCCTGGAAAAGTGAACCAATTTCCGGGCTGCATAACGGAATTGCCTGGAACTTTTAACGCGAGTAGTCAAAAAAATGATTACCGTTGTGTTATTTACTATTATTATTAAAAATAATGAATAACTAACCTTCAAACTTTTTAATCTATTGCGGAAGATCAAACTTTTTCAAAATTTCATCAACAAAATTAATTGTTGTATTCACTTTGTCAACTAAAATAAATTTAAATTATGAAAATGTTTGTATCATATAGGGCATTAAATCAGAAAGGATTACATGCACTTTCTACATGTATTATACATTATAAATTTCTTAATAAATGAAATATTGATTTTAAT
>JABFQK010000131.1:0-13431 GCA_022816885.1 Trissoscelio sp. ZL-2020
GGTATAGTTCTACGGGAAAATCAAGGAATTTCGCAAAATCCATACGAGAGATTGTTCGGACTGACCTCCAAAACTACTAGAATAAATCCCGCCCAATAATATCAAAAACTGAAGGAGAAATTAATTTTTGAAAATTGAAGCTTTATCAGTTTCACATCGAAAATCGGTCAATATTATTTGGAACTTTTATTTTTGATCATGAAAACAGTTTATATTGATATTACAGGGTGGCCAGTTTTTGTCGATTGCATTTCCCTGACTTTTCCAGCTTTTTCAGTGTAATATTTTTGTTTTTCCAGAACTTTCTTTGATAGATATATGTTACTTGAAAACAATGTGTATATTATAATAAGTCAAATTAGAAAATATATTTACAAAATAAAGCTAAGAAACTTTAGTACAATACTGAAATTATCATTTATTCTTTAACAATTTTAATCTTTAGATCTATTTAATAATCGCCTGTTGTACGTAGTATATTTTAATTATCAAGATTCTACAGAGTAGGTAATAAGCACAAGTAGAGAACAAGAACAAATAGCATTATATTAAAATATAAACACCCGATTTTTAGCAAAAAATACTACCAACTGTTACAAAATAAATATTTAGTTTGGCGAGAAATTTGAATTCTATATTTTTTTCTGTTAATAATATTTATATCTCAATATTTGAGTATACTATTTTTAAAAAATTGTGTTAACATTTTTTCCCTGACTTTTTGATGTCATGGACAATGAAATTGCTTGACTTTTCCCTGACTTTTTCCAATATCAATGAAATTCCCTAACTTTTCCAGTTTTCCAAGTTTTCCGGAAACTGGCCACTCTGGAAAATATTTTGAACTGTACGATAACCTAATAAATATCATTTATTAAATAAAATATGTACAGTTTTACTTGACCTTTACATGTTATTTCAGTAAATTATTTTAATTATAATTGAAAATATGATAAAATAAACGAAAATAAGAACGTGCTATGTGTAATGCTGTTTAGACACACATGGTAGGCGTTACTTCAAAGAATATTTTAAGTCGAAAAAATGAATGTTCACAATATTGTCACTTAGCCTGTGATACATTTCAACTATTTAAAATATACTTCAATTTGTTAAAATGATTACTAAATACTTCTCATAGGAATACCGCGGTTTCTGTGCTGCGTTTAATGATATTATTGGAACTCTTGGTATATCCTACTGGTTCTTTGTGTTCTGTTTTTTAGGTGAACAACTTAAGCAACAGGTAATTTTTACCCAGATGTATTGAAATTATTTTATATATTAAGTTTTTTTAAATGAAAATTAAAATATAATTGTGTAAATAGTAATAGTTGTCCAGTCTTTATTTAGAATGAAGCAACATATAATTGGGTCTTTGCATGAAAAATTTTTGTCATTGTTGTTTTTAAATATTAATAATATAAACATTAAAATAAGTTTTGGGATAAAATCAATACTTTTGTTATGACAATTAATTTATAATCATGAATTAGAAGTCATGACATTTCGAATGGCGCTGAAATAAATCGTAAACAAACGTTTATAAAAAAATAAGATAAATAAATTAAAAAAATTGCTATTTATAAATATTATATCATTTTTTCTACCTATTGGAATTATAAAAAAAATACATGCGAAGACGCAATTATTAAAACTGATACTCAAATTTTGTGCTAATATTTGTATAAACAATACTTAAAGAACAACTAAAAATGTTGACTTCTTTCATTCCCATCTAACCCGCTCCCCCAATCCTTCCTCAAAATCGGTCGACATCTTACCCAAATAAAGCTCTCATTATTCATCGGTCGCGATATTATTTGAAAACAACGTCGAAAGTAGCAAAATATTGACGCAACATAATCCAGAATATACAAACCGTTCGACAAAGCGGCGCGCGATCGCGTTTAGCCTTTAAAAAAATAAGAGCCTGTGTGTTCGTCGACGGGAAAAGCAGCGGCGAACAATGTCCGGAAAACGCCCCGAAATAGGCCACGGCGCTTTATTGACGCCGTGCGATTCATCGCCACGTGCCCGAGATTAATGTGTTTTGATTTTTAGACTCTGCATTATATTCTCGCCCTATAAGCCTCGTCCGCATTGTGCGGCGTATCATTGTACGGACACTACACCATACCACTCGAGCCATTCACCGTCCCCGTACACACAAGTTACAAACACGTGAAGGCATTCTTGTTTTTCTGCCTCGCATTTGCATAAGTGCGCTGTTTAACATTGAAAACTCATGCACATTCATATCGCGTTCGTTAAGAAAGCGCAATTTGTAGGCGCGGGCAAAAAGGCCGCGAAATACGCACTCTTTTTCCAATAAAGTAATGCTCGCAAAGCATTGTGATCCTGGCGAACTGATACGACACAGCGCAAGATCGCCGCAACCTTCAATTATAATTCATTATCGCGAATAACTGTCTTCCGTTGACAGGCTTACATCTTGATATTGCAGTAGCTGCGCACACGCTGAATTAATGAATTAAGTCGTGTTCGATTTTTAGCGATCGCTATCAGGTGTTTGTTGACTCAGACGCGACATGGTATTTGATTATAATGGCGCGAGAGATTTCGCTATGAGTTGCGATACATAGTTGCTGAGCGATGAAAGTTATGTTTGCGTAGACAGCAAATTAGAGCTATTAATTACTTGAGTTATGTGTCGCGCGCGCAGTGTCGCAAGACGACTTTTTTAAGGGGATAAGGTGGGCGATAGGTATTCAAATGAGTGGAGCTTGGTGTGGAGATAATCGGTGATAGGAACGTGTTCTGGGCTGTGTATTTGTAGATGGGCTAGGAATTGTTTATTGATATGTACTGATTTTAAATTGCAGGTGCTATTAAATAGAATTTGAGACCTTGGAATGGATTTTACTCTATGCTGGTCATTATTTTGAATGTTTTAAAAAACTATTGATTACAATTTTGGAAAACGAATTTTTATATAGTTTGTAATATATTTTGTATGAATTAACTTTTTTCCATCATATATAATAATGGAATAAACAATTTTGAGATTTATAAATTTACACATGATTAATTCAATAAAAATTATCTACGTTTCTGTTTGTAGTATTAGTTACAAGTTTAAACAGGTATCTATAATTGGAAAAGCTACTTTTTCTTGCCGTTATATTAATTTAGGTGTACCTTCCTTAATGTCTGAATTTACATCGTTATTTTTGGGTGCAAATCCAGTGTAAGTCTATATTTAGTGTAAATTTAGAGTAAACTAGGTGATTTTTCCATGCAAACTAGACAAATTTACACAATTTTTACACCAAAAAGTTTAGTCCCCAAGGTTACACCAATTTCAGTGTAAAAACTCTGTACAATTTTCTAATTTACACCGTACGATTACAAATGTCAGGGCTCCCTTACCAAAAAGACACCCAACTTTTGGGTATATATACCCAAAGTTGGGTATTCAGTTGAGTATTATATGCCCAACTTGTTGGGTATAATTTCGTTAAGTATATATACCCAACTTGAGTATGGCATACCCAACTTGAGTATGCATACCCAACTTGAGTATGGTATACCCAACTTGAGTATGCATACCCAACTTGAGTATGCATACCCAACTTGAGTATGCACACCCAACTTGAGTATCCGTACTAAACTTGAGTATATATATATGTAGATAGGTATAAAATTAATAAAAAAATAAGAAAACTAACCCTGAAAACACAGTTTACATAAAAATCACAGTTTATATCACAATTCATATACGAGCTGTTAGCATAAATTTTGTTAAGCTGCGTCCGCACTAATTTTGTGTACAATATTTTAAAATAACGTAAAAAATATTTAAAAACTTAATAAAAATAATCAATCAAAAACAATCTGGAGGAAATAAAAGGCGACACATGAAACATTTTATTAAATCACTTAATAACCTCCTGAAATAAAAATCATGTAATATAGGCTAGCCAAGTATTTTTATTCTTCTTTGTTTACATAATACGTAAACAAATAAGTTTCTCTTTATTGTACACATTTATTTTTGAAATACTTGGTTAACCTATAAAAAGCATTCATAAAACATGTCGGACGTCGTTGTTTTGATATCCAGAAGAAACATGAAACTTTCAATTACAAATAAATACGCACAACCCGCACAATAAAAAATGTTTTTCAATTTTAAACACATTAATTACCACTAAACCCGCCTACTACAATCGAATAAGAAATACTAAAATAGTCGCACAATTAAAATCTACACGACACGTGTCGTGTCCATTATTAGTGCGCAACGACAAATGGCGCGCGAGGTTATGTTACCACTCAGAACATAGCAGCAGAGTTGCAATATTCAGTGCCCGCGCAGCCACTTTTCTCTGTTTCTCTCTTATTTCTGGAATCAGAAGTTAGAGAGAGAAAAATGGCTGCATGGGCACTGAATATCGTAAGACTGCATAGCAGTTGTTATAATCGTTGTTATATTGATGTATCCGTTAATAAACCATGTTGAATAGAATTTATAAGCATTGTATAATAAAATATTATATAAATTTTAATTGTATATAATATATACTAATTATAACACATTATATAATTTTAAATAAATAATTCATTATATAACACTACATAATTTCAAAAGCAATTCTCTGGAATCTTTAACTTCAACTGACATAAAATTAAAAAAATAAAATATTTTGAGTATGTACAGGCAACTTTGAATATGCATACCTAACTTTGGTTATGTAATACTCAACGTTGGGTATGCATACCGAACTTTGGGTATGTAATACTCAACGTTGGGTACGCATACCTAACTTTGGGCATATAATACTCAACGTTGGGTATGCATACCTAACTTTGAGTATGTAATACTCAACGTTGGGTATGCATAACTAACTTTGGGCATATAATACTCAACGTTGGGTATGCATACCTAACTTTGGGCATATAATACTCAACGTTGGGTATGCATACCTAACTTTGGGCATATAATACTCAACGTTGGGTATGCATACCTAACTTTGGGTATATGATACTCAACGTTGGGTATATCATACTCAACTTTAGGTATATCATACTCAAGTTGGGTATATCATACTCAACGTTGGGTATTTATACCCAACTTTGAGTATATAATACTCAACTTTGAGTATATATACTCAACTTTGGGTATATATACTCAACTTTGGGTATATATACCCAAAAGTTGGGTGTCTTTTTAATTGAATTTTGAATATATACCCTTTATGAGCATAATCTGTTAATTTATTGAGCGTTGCAATAGGATTATAATGCTTATAAAACTCAAAAATCAACCAAATGCAAGATAAGTTAGCTAAAAACCACCCGTTTTTATAGCTACTTTAAGTTTGATCAAAATGTTCAAATTTTTCAAATTTTTAGCTCAAATTATTGAATCTTGCATACTTTGGCTCGTATGCATTGGAAAACGTCAATTATTTTTTACAATTTTACATGCTTTCGTTTAGATGGTGGAGCCAACTTAAAAATGTTGAGATTTTTGAAATCAAAGGTCGGTCAAAAAACATAAAAAATTGAAGATTATTAAAAATTAATATTCGAAATTGAATTAATAATATAAAAAAACACATCTGTTAAATAATATAAAATGGTAATGTTAATTCAGTAAAATTACAATATTTAACCGCTCAAATCGCAATAGAAACAGCTTGAGGTTCCCCCACTTCCTTTCATAGGTAACACAGCTTTTGATGACCTGTCTCAAATCACAACAAAAAAGTTTTTCTTTCCACTACTAAGATATTGGTATAATATAAGAGAAATAAACACGAATTATATTTCCTTTTCTTGTGATTTTAATGAAGAATTGATTTTATTGCTGAAGTCTAATAACGTAAGAAGAAAGCTTAATTTTAATTACAATTAGTACAAAGGTTATGTATTGTGTAGAATATTGTAATCTAGCATTAAAATTGAATAATACTACAGCGAACGACAAGTATGTAAATATCTCTGACCATAACCAGGTGAATCCATGTATGAAATAATTTGAATTTACAGTAAAATTGGACTAATTTTCACGTAACCTTTTAATGTATACGCAAATTGAAACATTTCCGTTGTTATTTTAAAACAATTTGCGTGACATTAAAACCATTTGAGCCCATTTATTATGCCAAAGCCAAAACCAACTTAACTGGAATTAACTGGTTATGGCTTTCAACCACAAATATATTCTTGATAGTGGTTAATTTTTAACTTCGAAAATTAGTAAAGTGCATTATTTAAAAACTGATATTATGATTTTCAGTTATTATTATAATTTGGAGAAGAATGAACTTGCTTATGTTAGCAACAAAATTTCTCTTTCAAGTATATTTCTAAATGTAATTAAGGTATGTAAATAATTTCCTACTTGTTCCTTTATTTTAATTTAATTGTTACTATGTTGTATTAAAAGTGTTTATATGTAATCATTGAACATTACAATCCAGCATTTTCAAATAAACTGTTATTTTATTTCTTGTAGATAATAACATTATATATAATAAAAAATATTGAATAAAGATCAAGAAAATTTATGAATAGCTGTCAATCGACTGAAATAACCAATGTGGAGAAGCTATCAACCAACTTACCTGTTTCTGAATGTGCGATTTGTTAAAAAAACTTTTACGAATAGTAACGACTTAACAGTACATATTCGTATACATACTGGAGAGAGGGCTTACGAATGTACGACTGCTTTCAAGCATAGTAACAATTTAATTCAACATAGTATTGTACATAAAGAAACTGAAATCAACGACACTAGTATATATTAATTGCAAATGCTATGAAAAATATTTAATTCAAAGGCAAATCTAGATAAACACGTATGGTCGCTTCTAAAAACAGTTTGGGTCAATATGAATCGTATTTTACCGATTTATGTCTATAAATGTTTGTACTGTTCTGAAGTTTTTGTACGCCGCATAGATTTGCTTTTCCATATTCGAAGATATTTGCTTTCAACGATCAAACGGGTTCTTGATTGTGATTACTGTGGAAAAACTTTTACGAATAGTAGCAACTTAACTCAACATACCCGTATACATACTGGCGAGAGACCTTACAAATGTACGAATTGTGAAAAAACTTTTATACAGAAAAAAGTCTTAATTATCCACAATCGTATACATACTGGAGAGAGACCTTACAAATGTACGACTTGTGAAAAAACTTTTATACAGACAAGCAACTTAATTAAACATAATCGTATACATACTGGAAAGAGACCTTACAAATGTACGACTTGTGGAAAAGCTTTTACGCAAAGTGGCAACTTAACTCGACATATTCGTCGTAAACATACCGGAGAGAACCCTTACGAAGGTACATCTTCTAAAAAAAATGAAATCTACGACACCAGTATGCACTGTTGCAAATGCTGTACAAAATTATTTGAGTCAAAAGCGAGTCTAGATCTACACGTTAGGTCGCATCTGAAAGAAGTTTCCGTTACTATGAAACGTATTTTACCGGATGTGTATAAATGTTTGTACTGTTCTGAAAAGTTTGTACGACGCATAGATTTACTTTCCCATTTTCGAAGATATCTTGATAAATATTAAGCGTTATGGAAATATTTAATTTTCTGTCACAATCAAATCTTTTATTTTATTCAACTTATATTCTAATTTCTTGTATTGTAAATAAATTATTCTAAAGTGATTTCGTACTCTAAATACACATTTTTATTTTAATTAAATATTGAAAGATGAAAAGCTATAAATAATTGTGAAATAGTTTTAACGAAAGCAGAATAAAGCAATTTTTTGTAAAAAGAAATGTTGAATGTTTTTATTTTCGCTTATCTAGTATGAAAATATTCTTTCTTGCAAATAATTTATTTCAAATTTGAATTTAATTCTTATTCTTTATTCACGCAATACTTTTAATTTTATTTTAATACTGAGTAAACGTTGCGTAATTTTAAAATTAACATTTGACCAAACTGTAGAAGTCTAAATAATTCTAATAATATAGTTACAATAAGTATTAGTTTTCGTTGCGGTTAGCATCATTTAAACCTTATAGTGTCTTTATTTCGTTGATATTGATTATTTTGTTCAACCATATCAATAATAGATAATAATGCAATGGCTATTCATTATTTAAAATTTTAATTGTGCATTATCAAGTAATAATAATTAATAAGTTATAATTTGAGATACAGTATATGCTGCTAATTTTCAAATAAATGTAAGGTTGAAAATTATGTATGTAATTAAATTGAATAATTTATTAATTATTTACTAGTAAATTTTCACGAGGCATCACAGCCGATAGTTCATTGTTACTCTATACTCCCACATTTTGTCTTCGGTTGGTCAAGTATTTATTCGGTTAATAGGAATTTAGTGGTGAAAGAAGAACTTACAATGAAACAAGGTAATATATGACAATTCTCAAGATTAAGTGAATTTTCATTTAAAAATTTGGTTATGAGTAATATTATTTGAATACAAAAATTATTATTTGTAGGTACTGTTATATTTAAAGATAATGAAATACTGTTATATGTAAGTATTACAAAAGGTTATTATATGCATCTTGTTCTAGGAAAATCACAATTGCTCTGCGTACTGTCACACATTACCCCACTTTATGGGATAATGTGTGATTTTTCACTGAGGTTAGAAGACTATTTTTCTTACATAACGTAAGTGTAATTTTTGTCTAATAACCACTTGTATTATAAGAGTAAGGTTAGATCTAATGTTTTTTAATTATTTAGTTGAAAAATTTTCATATTAAACTTTTAACGTTACGTTGAAGATCAACTCTGCTGAAAGATTTTTCATTTTGAAGCAAATGGTTATTTAACATTTATAAGTAAATTAAAAAATTTTAAATTTCGTCTTTCTTTCATCAAATTACCACGATTTTTTGTTTATATTACAGCATTTAAAAAAGTACCAATAAGTAAAAACAAATCGACGTAACAGAAAGTTTTATAACATTATTAGGGGAGAGGCCCCAACAGTCGAACAGCCCAATAGTCAAACAAACGAAATAACTTAAAAACTAATTACGGGAAAAATCTAAAATAATTATCAATTCAATATTTCGTCTTAATAAAGAAACTGTTTGAATATTAAAACCTTACAGTAAGTTTTTCCATACTTACCACGAAAGCTACAATACACTTTGGTAAAAGTAATTTTTCCCCCAAATGCTGAGTGAATTTTTAATAGATAAAAAGCAATTTTTATATCGAGTTAAAGGTTAAAAATGTTCTATATAGTATTAAAATTGTAAATCTGGGAATAAGCTGATCAAAATATTTATTATTTATTAATGTTTAACGATTTATTGTAAAGTGTCACTGTCCCTAACAATTGAACAGCGTATTGTCCATATAATTCAACATGTGATCTAAATGTGATTTACTAAAAATTTTTTATGTGATCTATCTAAAAGAATTTATTTATGTTTTAAACGAAAAAAATTTGTTTAATGATTAAACACAAATTATATTGATTTTTAATTTTAATTTTATTGATTTTAAATTATTATAGTATATGAACAATTCCGGTATTCTTCGTCACACTTAAAACCTCGAGGTCCGTCAAAATGTATGGAATTTGGCTAAATGGAAGCAGTTATTACTAGCAATAACTATGATTTTTTTCAGATTTTTCTGGTAGATATTTTCCGCGATATGATGTCATGATTTTTGCTATTTTTGCTCGACAAAAAATGTTGGAAAAATTATATCTCTACCAGCATACATTTGAAGTATATGTTCTTATATGAAAAACCGATGCAAATTCTTCAAATTTTACGAAAAAATATAAGGATAAAGCATACAGTGATTAACTACTTGACAAATTTATGGTCTAAAATTATAGATTATTAATGTTTCTGTATAATTTTATATTAGTTTGCGTAACTTTAGAACTCATTTATCTATTTATTTGATATAATTTAATGATATATATTGCATTCGCCAGTAATTAAATTGAAATTATAGGTGGTCAGTTATTTGCCATTTTTGATTCTGAAGAAACATCGCGCACTAAAATTCTCCATCTACGAGGATCAATTTCTCAAGTTTTTAATGTGGGCCAATATATTTTTGTATAATATTTTTAACAAAAAGGGTCAACAAAATAGAATGCGCGCTGATGAATTTTGTGACTATATTGTGAACAAATAAAAAAAAATTTGTAAGAAAATGTTAAATAATGTTTTTATTTATATTTATTTTAGTTTTGGAAGAAATGTCCTGTTCCACAAAACACATTAAAAATACAAAGAGCATACATTGCATCTATACAATGTAATATATATTATATATATTATATTTTCAATATAAAAAAATGTTTTGTAACTCTATTGTTCTTTATTATTCTATGAATCAGAAAATAAAACATTCTATAATGTTTTCTTGCAGATCTCCATTTATTATGTATTGACATAATATAGTCACATAATTCATTAGCACGCATTTTACTTTTTGACCATTCTTGTTAAAAATAAACACTCTTAAAAAAAGCTACTTGATGCAGCCGGATTCTACTTCACACAAGTAGAATCTACTTGTGCATGAGGCATATTCTATTTGTATCAAATAGATTCTACTTGTGCCAAAAAAATATTTTTAAGAGTGTGTAAAATAACCATGAGACGAAAACGACCTATTAAACACATAAATATAACATTGCTTTAACATATCAAAAATTATTGTTTACGTTGTGCAGTATGCAAAAATATTACATAAAATACGTAAAATTCCGAAGAGATGTAATTGTACGTGTCTTTCGAACACGTAACTGTCATAATATAACATATTATATTTCGAAAAACACTATGTAAACAATTTTACATAGTTTTCGGTAAAATTATGTAATATTAAGAAAAATACGTAATATTACGCACCAAATGTATGCTTACGTAATATATTACGTAAAATTTTGAGGAATTTTACGTCACAACTTTACAGTGTATGGGCGATTCTCTAGAACCTTTAACCTACGTGTTCTTTGTATATTCATTGAATTATTTTATTTATTGGATTATAAAAATACTAAAAAAACTGCATAAAAGGTTGAATGGATTATTAGTTATTAGTTTCTGAGAATTTCAATATATTAAAACTTACATATAGTTTCAAATTTTCATTTTAATTCTATACCTAACAGCTTTTTTGACTGTCCCATACAGTGATACAGTAGTTTCTTTCTAATAATTTTATTATTACATAAATAATTTTATAATAATAATAATTTTATAATTTTATTTAGGGTTCATGATTGTTTTATTCGAATTTGTATTATTATTTCAAAAATTTTACTAATTGAGTTTAGCAAGCTTATTGGTCGATAGTTGATAGGGATTTGAGGGTCTTTTTTAGGTTTTTGAAAAGCTAGTATTATTGAGTATTTCCATGATGATGGGAATAGTATATTTTTAGGCAAGCATTTATTATATATGTTATTTGTATTATTGCTTTATTTGTTAAGTTTTTCAATATTTTGTTGTTGCTTTGATCTGGTCCTGGAGCTTTGTTATTTTTTAGTTAGCGTGTTCTGTTTTTGTTTTCATGGAGTGTGGTTAATTTTATTGAATTTGGTTTGTTATATTTATTTACTTTGTTATTTATGTTTGTTGTTATTTGTTGTTCATGCTCCGGTGTTCCAAAGTTTTGTGTTAGTTTATGTGTTTTGTGAAATTATTGTGCTAGGCATTCTGCTTTTTCAGGATTTGTGTCGTATGTTTGGTTGTTTTTACTTAGTGTGGGAATTGTTGCTGTGTTGTATTTAGTTAACTGTTTGGTTTTTTGTCAAAGGGAGTTGTCTTTTATGTTTAGTTTACTAAACTAAAGCTGTGTTAATTTTGTCAGTTAATTCTTTGATTTTATTGTCTATGGAATCTGTATTTATAAATTCTGAAATTATGCAAATTGGTTTATTTTATGTTGCGTTTTGTAATTTGTTGGATTGGGGGGAATATTTTGTTGAAAGTACAATAATTAAACTTTTCTGTCGTGGTTAGAGAATCGACGAATACAAAAATGGTCGTTCAAGTTGTCTGTTCGTTGTTGACAAAGTGTCAAATTATTGCTGTTGCTGAACCATCCTGTTGGGGTGAAAACAATAAATTTAGGTGAGTTTTGACGTTAATATTATTGATTAATTGTTTTTTTTAATCGTTCACTTTAATTTTTAATTGATTTTAATATTTTCCTAATTATATTTTGTTTTCACAGAGACAGGTTAGCCTTACACTTTTTGTTGATTTTTTTTGTTTTTAATGTTTTCTAATTATTCTTGTCTGGATTGTAGGTTCCATTTGATGTTGACGTAGGACCTCTTTACACACGCTCAGGATGATAAACCTGAAAACCTATATCCAAAAATAGTCGAGAATTTATTTGTTCAGATCAGATAAGTCAAAACTAAGTCCTTTTCTCCATTGTTTTTCTTTTTATTTTTAAAATATTTAATTTAATTTTTAGACTAATCGCCTCCTATGTTTTCAGGTTAATAAAATAAAAAAAATAAAAAAGGAAATTGAAGGATAACTGTCCAGAGAAAGACCTTTTACATCCAGATGTCAAATTCTCGTTTTTGAGTGTGGAGCTTGTTGCTATCTCTTTATTCTTTCTTAGGTAAAATCAATTATTAATTTATAATATTTAATTTTGTTAATAAATTTATATTCTATAATAAACTTTCTGTTTCAGGTATTTTGACACGTTTCAGTAAGTCTAATATCTATTGTTTCAATATCATTGGTTTGTAAATCTATTGTGTCAAATCTAATATTATCTGCTGAATATTCCTTTTCATGGTTGGTGTTGTCATCATGGATTTGAAGTCCTATGAGCGAGTTCTTCGTCTGTGTCGGTGTTGGTTGCGTTGTGTTAGCAGTTTTGTTTCTTGTTTTTATCGTCGTTTCCCTAATATACGATTTATTTTGGTCGCCACTTATATTTCACTTATTAGGGGCGTCCTTTGTTTTATTTATTTTGGACATCTTGGGTGATGCAAGTATTCTAGGACCCGGTGAATGTGGCCTTTCAGAAAGATTCACTGTCCTGTCGCTGTTGATTTTTAGGTGTAGTGCCCTAACCTTACAAGATCCAGTCACTAGATACTATTAGCCGTTTATAAAACTGTTTGAGGTTATCTATAAGACACTGTGAGGGTTGTTTATGACGAACTATGCGAACGAGTATCAATCACGTCGTGAGAACTAGCTTGCTCGCTCGCACGACCGAAAGGGTAGTCGTTTGGGCATCGTTCACTCTCCGCACCAATCAAAAGAATCGCGTTGAAACGACCACCAACGATACGAGAACGGTCGTTAACTTCTCCGTAGGCCCACCGCAGCCAATCAAAACGAACCGTTAAAATACGGAATGAAAACGTCCGTAATTTACAATTGACAACACACTGACGAAAATGCAATTGGCATGATAAC